>JAOUQT010069796.1:0-20513 GCA_025769995.1 Xyliphius kryptos
ATCTTATAGCAGGTTATGGCCATTGATCTACTGGATGCCCCACAAATCACATGAGCTTAACAGAGTATAGTAGTACCTTTGAGGGGCAAAAATTTCCTGTCAGGCGGAAGGGCATCCAACCAACTCGGGGAGGTGCTTCTCTCTTTTCATGCAGCATAGTCTGAGAACAGGTCTATGTAACGTGCGAGTATACAGAGCGAAGGCCAAGGTGCAGGCGAAAAGGCTAAACTGACTGTCTGCTATCTGTGTTGAGCATTAACTTAGATTACAGCCCATTCAAACTGGGTCTGTTCCTCGAGCTAAACTAAAAACAAACAAAAAATAGTATTAAAATAAAGTGTGTGGCAGTAACATAACCGGGGTGTGGCAGTACTTTTGTTTCAGGCTTTTTATGCAAATATAAATTGTAGGACAAAATAAAACTATTCAGCCAATTACAGAAATGATTGTAATTACTGCTATGAATTTGAACACGCCCCTTTCATTAAAGTCAATTACACCCAGTTAGCAGCGTGCCATTTGTCATGCCATTTGATTCTGCCCATTATGCAGCTAGAGCTAGTCATGAATCTACCCCAAGCACCCCCCCCCCGATCAAGAACACCAGAACATTCCGCTTACGCAAGTCAACCCATACACAAGGCAGCAACTCCACCAGTGACGTTGAGAATGGATGTTTGTTCCTGCATCATTCGTGCTACACCTGGTGAACCCTGGGGCATGAACATCTCACCTCTGGGAAATAACCTCCGCTCAAAGTCGCTTGCATTTACACCAAGCTGGTATACGTTACTGTGCAGAGAGTGAGCCGATTGTCACAAAACCACCCACTGAGGGGAATTATCAGTGATCATATACCACACATATATATTGGGGGGGGCAAATCACTCCTACATGGGGCGGAGACTAAACAGATGTCCAGCAGCTCAAAAGAGAAACAACTCCAATACTCACGTTTTAAAAAGCTGGATCAGGTTTAGACTCCACCCTCTGGTCATGTGATTCTGCAGGGTGGATGATCTCAGAAAGAGGGACACGCCCTACCAACATTTATTAAAATTAAATAGTTGTACAGAAACCATTCAATCAAATAAATTACACACACACTTTTACAGCGGTGCTTGAAATATTTCTGAAATTCTGTATAAATCTGATCCAAAAGCCCTAAAAGTAGATACTGAGGACCAAATCGGACCCGAAGGTTTACACACGGGTCACGTTAGGATCCGACATTACAAATACAGGCGTGTCAAATCTTTAGGATCATTAGAGCATTTGAAGGTGACATTTGTGTCGGGTGTTAATCAATGCGATGGCAATTGGGTGTGTGTGCGTGCATTCGATCGAGGGCGTGTCCTCGATGAACTTCACTGTGTGTTTGCACTTTGCTGAAGTTTGACTGGACATGAACAATGATCTGTTAACAGACGAGAACCGGAAATAGATCACGGTTTAAAAGTGACCGCGGATAAAAAAACATCCCGACATGGAAACACGGTGGTGGTAGCATCAGGATATGCACCAGTTATGCTGCATCTTATCCAGAACTTTTTTGGAACTCACACTTACACACACACACTCTCACACACACTCTCTCACACACTCTCTCACACACTCTCTCACACACTCTCTCACACACCTTATTGAGGCTTATGGGAGAATTTGTAATTACTAATAAGCAGTCCATTTTTATGTATCTTTTGTGGCTTGCTATACATGTTCTGTGATTTAATCTTTATGTGAGGGGGTCTGAAAATGGGATGGGCCAATTCAAGTAGGAAATTTAGCCCTCCTGCACAGCTTTGGCTGTCATCCCGCCTCACTAAACCCTAGGATTTCTGTTGATTTACACGCTGACCCAACTGTAGGTTTGGTAAGCTGACGAGGAGACTCTGCACTTGCAACCATGTCCTCTATGAAATGTGATAGGCACGCATAACATTAAACTATTGCAGGGTTTACCAGAATAAAGCCCAAACGAAGAGACTGTTCCTGTGGTAAGACTTACAAGAAGCAGCCACAGCCGAGAGGATTAGCAATGTCCTTCAGTCACTGTGTTTTTCCAGCTTTAAATTTCTAATGCAGAACTTTTTAAACCCATTTTCTTATAGATGCAGAAGTAGGCTTTAGGTTGCTTTTACCTGCCACAGCCATGCGGAATTGTAATAAGATACCGACATGTTCACGGGCAAAAAATATCACAAAGACACTTCTACATGCTGTTCCCATTTGCCTATGACCTCATATGTTAAAGCACAGCATCAATGGTAACAGTTAATTACTGCAATTCATCATCATTGCTGGAAAGCTACATTAAAAGGCCAATGTAGGATATAGGATGCCCATCCAACCCTGCAAAAGTAATGTGTCCAGGTAGTCAAGTGTAGACAAAACAGTTCAAGGAATTAATTGCATTTTCCTTCATTAGGTTAAATTGGTTGTAGTTGCCATTAACATCCTGATAATGGCAACTAAAAAGGAAAGGACTAGGTGCTAAAAGGCTTTTCTGTCGTTATTCAAAAGAGAAATAGGGTAATAGAAACCAAACACAGCCTCCATCTTTTTATGACACAGGCTTGGCCATATTTCACTGCAGACACTCTTATGAAATTTCTTTACTTATTGAGTTATTTGTCATGTTCTTCATAAAAATGCCTTTAGGCTGGGTTAGCGCTACCCCCTCCCTTTTTATATATTCATCATGTTTGGCCAGACAAAAAAGGAATAGAGAATTGTCACAACTTTTTTTTCTTCAACAAAAACTATCGCAGACAAAATGTAATTCATGTCGATAAAATTCCACTGCAGGTTTTACAGGCTGTTCTTTCAATTTGTGCTATAAGCAAACTCCTTTCAATTTCTGGCTGGTTGAATTTCAGGTCATTGTTCTCGAATACAAATCAAAATAAAAGCACAACTCTCTTTACCACTTTATCAGACCAACTGGGAAACTGTGGCACAGTGGGAAAGTATTGCCTCACCTTGCTGCATTTGTATCGACACTTTACAAAAAAAAGTCTTGTGACCTGAAAAACTTTCAGGTGGTGTTTCTGACCATTCAGATTTCCTACACTTTAAACTGTGTATGTTTTTAATGCTGTTATATTAACATAAAAAAATCAGATGATTACATTGTGGAGAAATGCGATAGCTCTGTTTTCTGTTCTCTTTTGATCAGGAGCAACACAGACCAGGTATAATTTGGGTGGTGTATTACTTACTGTCAGTTTTGCAGTGACACTGATGCAGTGAGGGGTTTTTAGTGCAGCAGTGCCACTTTAGTTTTATCTAAACACCGTAGTGACACTGCTGGGAATAATGCACCAACCAAATAATACTTGCTCTGTGGAAGTACTATTGGGGAGTAAAGGGAACTAACACAGTATGTACGTTCACCTCTCAGTGCTGGATAGAATCCTGATTTGGGTGGAGTTTCCATGTTCTCCCTGTGTCTTCCTCCAGGTTCTCCATTTGCCTCCCATAGTGTACAAATATGGATTCAAAGTTAATTGGCTGCTCTACATCTAAATTTTATATAGTGTGTGTGCGCAGGTGAGCGTGTGCCCAGCAATTGTATCGACCCAGCGCCCAAAATTCTCCCCTGGATGGATACGGGGAACCCCTTCGCAACCGTAGTTGTTAGTATAGGATTAGGCGGCAGATAAGATGAGACTCCTGCATGTTCCTAACAAAAATAAATAACAAAACGTGTAATTATTAAGAGTAAATGGCCCATATATTTTGGAAACAAACTATATTATGCAAAGAAGCACAGTAAGGGGTGCTTTGACCCCTCACAAACGTTCAGGCAGTTTTAAAAAGTGTGAAATCTGGTTTCAGATAAAATGTGCCTTACTGGCTTTCAACCTAAAAAGACATCATAAATTGCCTAGAAACCGCCAAGTTATTACTTCACTAAAATATCAACAAGCAATAACTAAAAGCCTTCATCTAAGGTTCTGACTGTGTTTTGTAACAGCTTGCCACTTGCTGAGGAAGGAAAGTGCTGCCTCTACAGATTTTGGATCCATTCTTCACAGGGCGTTGTGATTTTGATGCTAGCCAGCTGTTTCCCCTCTCATTTCCCATTGCTCACCAGACTCATTCCAGCGAGGCAGCATAAGGCAGGAGAGATGGGGAGCAGGTGAGGCTGTAGGGATGGAGAATGGATAATGAGAGCTCAGGAGTGGAGGTGGTTTGCCAAAGCTGAGCCAAGGCTGCTCTACTCTCTGACCTTTCATTGTCAGTGGGTTTATTCAAAGTGTATCTGGGTAAAAGACAGGCAGACACACAACAAACAAAGTCCAAAGACCTTTACATTAGAGTGGTGTTCTAATCCTAGACCTCTATAAACTCTGTTTTCAAACAAATAATTTATTTTAATAGTCACATAGACCAGGTTTTATCATCCCTGGTGCCAAAAGTCCTTTCACGTGTGTAAATTTGAAGTTTCCACCCAGGGCTTTGCATTCTTCCTTAAGTATTGTCCTGGGTAATGGCCTGATTATCATCTAATTTGCAACAGGAGGTGTCGATTAGATTCCAGCGGGGTTGCTGCAACCTATTGTATTGATGTAGCCACACCTCTGCACAGCTCATCTCATCAAAATAATGACTCCCCTTCGCCTATCTTCATTACTCAGCATGCACCCATTCCTTAACCATGGCCATTGGACTTTTTTTTTTTTTTTAGCTAGAAAGCAGTTCATTGTTCCCATCAAGAATCGAGAGCTCAGGATTTCTTATCCCACAGGCATGAAATATGAGGCAATAACCTTTTATGTAATGAAGTCACATTTGGAGCAGGACCTTTGTCACCGAAGTAATAATGAATTATAATAAGTATAATAGTTTTGAGGTTTGACATGGCAGGCACAGCGGAGAGTCGGATATAAAATGGTGAGTTACACTGTTGGGGTGTAAAAGTTCACTAGCAAATCCATCAGGCTGGCACTTTCATAGAGGAACAATACATGAAGACATATGCAAAGGAAATTGATCATCATCAGTGAGAACCTGGGTAAGTAGGTGTGTGTGTGTGTGTGCGCAAGAGGGAGTGATAGCCTTATATAAAAGCCGCAGACTAAATAGCGCTTGAGTCTCTGGGGAAGTTTTAAGGAAAGGTTTTATTTTTTTAAACAAATTGCCTGAAGTGAAGGACCTTATTACTATTGATTTGAAGATTAGCTTCTCTCAGCTATTTGTTCAAAGTGGGCTAATCTAACTTGCTTTTAGCTCTTTTGCGATAAGCAATAATCTTCAAATACTGCAAGACTTTTAAAATCGGTAACAAAAATAGCAGTGCAGACAAGAACAACTAGAGAACTGAGGTCAAGGGTTCTAATAACAGACATTTTTTTTAAATAGATTTTGAAATTTGAAAAAAAAAATCATTAAGTAAAATGTGTACCTAGAATCAATTTTTTACTATTTTCCATACAGTTTTCATACAAGGTTAGTATAGAAGAGGTCAGATAGGTAAAATGGCATGACCCATATACAGTACTTTTATATAAAGTACTGGAACTTTTAGGGAAGTTCTAAAAATAATTCTTGCACATGATTAAAAAAAAAACTTAATGTAGTGATTACTAATGCATCTTTAATTATGATTTACTTTAATAATAATTTATTTTATAAATGGCAAAGCCCTAACAAACTGCTTCTTACTTTCCTAAATTTGATCATTCAATTGTTATTGCCATCAAACGCAAGACCCCTCTACATTGGTGTCATCTAAAGTACCTACGAGTCTAAAATTTGGCATTGTGATTCCCTATCTTGTCCTTGGAAAAACTAAGTACATCTCACCTTCCTAAGTGTGATGGTTGGTTTGATTGCCAAACGCAAGACCCCTCCAGGGTCTTGATCTGAAACTTGGCTCCTTCATACCCCATCATTCATTCATGGGTTCCCCATGCCCATCCAAGGGAGAACATCAACATCTCGGGAGCTGGGCAGATACATCCAGGAGGGGGCGCCAATCCATCGCTGGGTTTACCTAGAATCCATGTATTTGGAATGTGGGAGGAAACCCATGCAGACTCTGGGAGAACATGGAAACTCCCCAGAATGGGATTTGAATCGTGAATCCCCAGCTAACCACATACCCCATCATGTCGCTGAAAAATTACCTTCTCACTTTCAATGGTTTGTTCGATATCGGCAACGAAGGTAAAACCCCTCAAGTGTCAAATTGGTGTCTACTCGAGTACCTACATGCCATTTTTCATAGAATGTATAAAACAGAATAGATTTAGAACTTCCATGTTCTATGGGATTTAGTGAAGCAGTTGTTTTAGTGTAGCACTTAAGATTATAGTATCTAAGTAATAGGGTGTTCTTATTTTGGTGACTACGATATAGAACACACTGTCAAACAATCATCAAACACTCTGCTGTTGCCTAATGGTTGCATTGGGTTCCAAATACTAGATTTACCTGGTTCCTAAAAAGTTTTTTTTACAAATATATCAATGTCATGGAATTACAATATGCGTAATGAAATCTTAAAGTGTGATTTTCATTTTTATTCCATTTATTAGGATTTTCTGGATGCTAAAGTCAGAACCTCTCAGCCAGGTCTGTAACATTAAATGGTTTCATTCATAAAATCGATGAGGTTCATTTAAAGGCCAGTGTTTAGATTTGACTATTTCTTGGGTGTTCACATTGCACAAGCTTCAATGTGCCTTTTAAACCTAATTGCCTATTTCTTTCCTAATAAGGTGCTGAAAGGATTATTGTCATCCCTGTACTTTCCATTTGATACACATTTGTATGTCATTTAGAGAGTTTAGAGAGTTGAAGCAAAGCAATGAGTCGTGTGATTACTTTTTTCCAGGAAGTAATGAGGAAGGTAATATCATTACAGTGTGAGCGAAGCCATTTATTAATTTCTAATGGATTATTTTCCTTCAGTAAGTACCCTTTATCTGCAACCAGAGTTTGATACATTAATTACCTTTAAAGATATTTTCTCATATCTAAAAAAAAAAAAAATAAATCCAGTCACCATGCTGTGATTTTTTTCTTCTATGCCCCCTGATGCCCAGTTACATGACCATTTCTAGCTCTCATAATGCGCACACTTTTGCACGTGGGCACGCAACCTCTCGAGCATCCGCATCAACAAGTGGGACACAATCGTGAAGTGGAAGGAAGTTTATTGACTATTTTAAATGTTTTTAGAAACATGAAACTGAAAAAGTAGGGTGTGCAATATTATTCGGCCCCCTTGCATAAATACTAGTGTCACCTTTTGCTGCGATAACAGCTGCAAGTTGTTTGGGGTATATCAGTTTGGCACATCAAGAGACTGATTTTTTTCGCCCATTCTTCCTTGCAAAACAGCTTGAGCTTAGAGAACAGTTTTCAGCTCTCCACAGATTCTCATTTGGATTCAGGTCTGGACTTTGACTTGGCCATTCTAACACCTGTATACATTTATTTGTGAACCATTCCATTGTAGATTTTGCTCATTGTATAACTCTGATCAGTTGTCTCCTTGTTTAAGCTGAAAGTTTAAAGGGACAACCGGGTCTTGGTAGATTTGCAGTGATCTGATTCTCCTTCCATTTCAATATGATCGCTAGCACAGTGCTCCTTGAGATGCTTAAAGCTTGGGAAATCTTTTTGTATCCAAAACCAGCTTTAAACTTCTCCACAACAGTATCTCGGACCTGCCTGTTGTGTTCTTTGGTCTTTATGATGCTCTCTGTGCTTTAAAAAGGGCTCTGAGACCATCACAGAGCAGGTGCATTTATACAGAGACTTGATTACACACAAGTGGATTCTATTTATCAGTCATTCAGGTCAACACTGGATCATTCAGAGAGCCTCACTGAACTTCTGGAGTGAGTTTGCTACACTGAAAGTAGGAATGAGCGAGTACAGCACTATCTATATGTGTATCTCTTCAACCATCTAAGGTATCTGTATTCATATCTGTACTCGTAATGGCCTAATCCGAAAGTGGGCGTGGCACAACCCAAAGGTTATTGTTGTTAACATGAAGTGGGTGGGGCTTAAATTGGTATTTAACTCTGAAATTGACATGGCTTGATCAGAAGTTGCTGTATGTATTGTTTATTTGAAAACTATTTACAGAACAGGCTCAAATTTGAGATTTATTTAAATATTTTTGATCACAAAAGTAAGTACCATGTTCCAACTTAACTTTCACCATTAGCGCGTGAAACTCTACTTGCTGTAGAGTGCAGAGCCAGAGGGGCGGTTGCTCTGGGTGACTAGCCAATCACAGATCGTAAAAAGGCTTACGTTTGAAGGCGCTTTTTTTTTTATTTATATATGTTTGTTTTCTATAAAAGTGGGTCATGACTTAATGAAAATGTGGGTACCAGACTGAGACCTAACAAGAGTACTGCTTTGAGCTAAATGCTGAGTCCATTTAATGTGCACTTTATTATACACATCTTTATTGCTTTACTTTGTAATGTATACACAGTGTTTACTTTTGTGTCCATTTACCAAAAATTATGTAAAATCAGAAATGGACACAGTAGATTGAGTGATGCACAGTTCATGCGTCACCCTCTAATCCAGGCATGTCTAATATATTGATCGCGATTACCCAGTCAATCACACAGTGCACATTGGTAGGTTGCCATTTAACACTCAACATGTCATGTTCTGTAGAGACTTCCACCTGCTGTTAATTCGTATTCATTCATCATTTTCCAATGAAACTGGCAGTGAATTTTCATTGGTTAATATTGTCATGTGACTTGATTATTCTGAAGACATTGAAAACTGACCTAGAGTTGATTACATGCCATGGTGTCAACTCTTGGTTCTAGCATGTTGTTGTTCCCTGCTGTTCTTAGTTAAGTTAGTTTTGTCCTTAGTCCTTGGAAAGTACCACTTGTAAGGTATATTTATGTTTTCATTTAATTATAAGTGCAAGAACAGATACGGTAAAGATAAACATAATCTAAACATTAGAAAATGTGCCACATGTTAAACAGCATTGTTTCGATCAATTGACTTAAGTGAATCACACCCCCCCCCAACACACACACACAAATAAAGCAGTTCAGATCAGGTTACCCTCACTTATGACCATTTGGAAGACTGACAATTGGCATCAGCAGCTACTGCTCAGACTCCTCCTACATGGCTGACAGCATTCAGTGCAAATCATCAGAATAATAGCGTTTTTTCCGTGGATTGCCTCGTTTTGCTAATAATGTCAACATTGTGTGTAAGAAGGTTTACATCAATGCTTAAAAAATGATAAATCCTGGTAGATCACAATTACCTGTCCACTGGAAAAAGTAAATCTGATTTGTGAATTATTTTTTGTCTTAACACTAAAAACTTATGCAGCACTCCTGCATCTGATCTACTTATACCAGAGCAACACAAACTACCACTCTATTACCAGATCAGTATTACTGCAGTGCTGAGGATCAATACCATTACGAAGTGAGAATGATAAACATGACCATAATTGTTCAAACAAGGAGTACTAAATAACGTGGCCGATATGCATCATGTGGCTGTGCCGGGTTTGTAGCTTGGGCCAGTGCCAGACACGTCAGTTCACCTCAGCTGGCCAGTCAGCATGGTCTGCCAAGCCTACAATGAGGAATGAGGTCTTGTCAGATCACACTTGTGTTTCATCTTGATTCACACACTGCCATTGTGAGGAACTGCCGAATGTGTCCATGACCATATTTTACTTTTTGTAGAGATGAATTGTCATGATTATGGAGTATTAAACATAAATAAGTAAAAAAGATAAACACGATGACTAGTATATTATAATATTCAATTCACTCAAGTGGCAATCCATAAATGGACTTTTCACCTCTCCAAGTTTCCCTTTAAATTTAAACTTCATTATTCATTGTGACCATTAACGAAGACATTTTGGACAGTTCCATACTTTGTGGGAACAGTTTGGAGCAGGCCCCTTCCAATTCCAACATGACTGCGCACCAGTGCTCATAGCAAGGTCTATGAAGATATGGATGTCAGAATCTGGTGTGGATGAACTTGACTGACCTGCGGAGTCCTGACCTTAACCTGATAGAACACCTTTTGGATGATTTAGAGAGGGGACTGAGAGCCAGGCTTTCTCGTCCAACGTCAGTGTGTAACCTCACAAATGCAAATGGAAGAATAGTATAACATTCCTATAAACACACTCAAAGCTTGTGGAAAAAGCTTTATAACCAAACACACCTTCCATGGCCTTTCTTAGCTAAACGTTGACCTACAATTGTGTATGCAGAACTGCTGACACCTGTTAAAATGGCATTTTTTCCTCCGGTTACAAATTATTTACAAAACTTTAAGGACTGCATTTCAAGAGTTTAAGAAGAGAATCACGATGACAATTCGACAGACTTACCATACTGTAGATGGCCTTTTTTATTTTTTAAATAGTTTTACAATTACAGACTGCAGTACAACTGCTTTCTTTGTTTTTGTAAGTCCTCTGTTCTATTGGTCCGGAGCATCACAGAACAGGTATATTTTGGGGAGTGAATTGTTTATTGCTAGTTCTGCAGTAAAAGGGTTTTAGTGCAGCAGTGCTGCTGTAGTTTCATTTAAAAACCTCAGTGACACTGCTGGCATAGGAATAATACACCAACCAAATAATACTTGCTCTGTGGTGCTACTATTGGGGTCCTGACCATCAAAACAAAGTAAAGGGGACTAACACTAAGTACTGTAGTCCACAAGCAGAATAACTACAGTATGTAGTTGTAAAACTACAAAGTCCATCTTTACTTGCCTATAAGTGGAGCATAAAGGAGGCGTTTTCAGACTTTTGGTACTGGTACTGTATATAATAACTATAACCAAGAGGAGCACACAATTTATTTTGAGTTGTGGAAGCCTATCCTGATCCCAGTGCTCATAATGCAAACGGTGGAAAGACAACTTGGATAGATCAATCAAGGGCAGACTTACTAGATCAGTCAGACACACATTTGACTCCTAGGGCCAATTTGATATCACCAGTTCACCCTTCATGTGAGGGAGGAGAAGAAAAAAAATGTACATACATCGAAAATACCTCGTCGAATCGTTTAGCTGCTCCAAATTGATATGAATAATATAAACTATTAAATAAACCTATAAAACAAACCTATTTGTGAGATAAATTAGTATCAGTTTAATTCAAAATGTCATTATAATCTTCTACTCAATCCTCTACTAGAACCGTGGGTGGCTTCACTTAGTAAAATGACATCTATTTTTATTCAAACTCTAATCACACATGCAGTGGCTCTGTATTAAGTGCCGCTTTATGATTTAATTTTAAACGTCTTTTGTGATTTTTCTCTTTGTAACAATACAGTCATACTGCCTAGCACTATCTACACTCCAATTTTTATTTTGTACCAACTTCGCACATCTGTGCACGAAATAAATAATCGTTCAGTAAATATTTGCCCTGCCTGATGTTTCCCTGCTTTCTGCTGATAAATAATGCAAAGTATTTACATGCTTAGAAGGCAATTAGTCTGTCTTAGCAGCCGGAGACACCACACTGCAAAAACCGTGCAGTATTAATTATTCTCTCGAAATTGCATTTGTACAGAAAAAGTAAAGAGCCAGAACAAAGAGACCAAATAAAAGAAAGCTAAAGGACAACTGAGACTGCATGAAGTGGGAATAACTGTGGGAGTGTTGAGCAATGAACCTGTAGGTCTTGCAGGAGTTGATAATGAGAGTCTCAGCTGTCACAGGTGATGTGAATCAGTTCCTCCATAATCTCATTACAATGTCAGTTCTCCCACTCTGTGACGAAACAGCAGGCCTATGACTCAAGGGACACTACGTTCAAAAGATTTAATGCAGGTGCTTTGTCTGTGGTGCTGGACTGTAATGAACCCCTGGGTAACATTTCCCAAACAACGTTATAAAGGACATTTATAAGCTTATTTTAAAAACCTAATTTGCTCCAGAGTTTGCAGCTCAGGGCCTTTTAGAAATGTAATTTTTAATCCTGCACTTGTTTCAAGCCAAAATTACTTTTCTGTCAAGAAAGTGGGACGCATGTAAAAATGGAAATTTGACTAGATTTTGGTAAAAGATTCTTGAAACAAATTCTGTTTTGAGGTAAGCAGCAATGCAATGTATTCAAAGATGTATTACCAGGTCTATGATTTGACTGGACTGGTTTAGATCTGCTGATTTCCTTTGTCTTTTTTGGATCGTCACCAGCAATTTACCCAGAATAACTTAAGAAAAAAACAAAACACTGATTCTAGAAATAAAAAATCTCTGGTAATGACACCAGTTTGAACTGACAAAGTCTGGAGTAATGCCATTGTCCACTAGATCATTGGGAACTTTTTGAAAAGCTGCTCATCTATACAATATTTACAACCATGAGGCTGTTTTAAGAGAAATCCCAAATTTAAGTGTAGTAAGTCAAGTGTTATTAAGGTGCTAGGTAACAACATTTACATTTGGTTATTTTGCAGATGCTGTTATCCAAAGCAATGTTACCCAACATGATTTTTGTGGTTCATAAAACGGGGTCAGTCACACCTGGAGCAACAAGGATTAAGGGTCCCACACTGGTAACATAAGTGGACCTGGGATTTGAACCCCCAACATCCTAACCACAGAGCTTGAACACCCTAATAGCCAGGCCTATTTATAAGCTATTGATTTTCGAACTCTGTTCCATGTTATTGAGGTTATTCCTGCTTCAGGTTGAGCGCCCTAAAATAATCTTAATACAAAACTCACATTTAGTGAGCATGAGACTCAACACTCTTAAGATGGCTTTAGTGCTACAATTTTGAAAACTGAATGAACTAGAATAATAAAAAATGAAGGGAAAAATTAGCAAATGCATTTTAAGAAAAGGCAAGAAGTGTCAAGAATAAAGTTGACCGCAAACAAACTACATCTTAACTGCATGTTTTCCCAATGCACTTGGGAAAGTGTTTCACGAGGAAATGACTTGTTTAGTTCACACATTGAATCTGGTAATAACCATTTAGACTTTGGGCACGAATCACATCCGTTCAGTATGACAAACCTCAAAAACAGACGTGACTGCTACATGTTTTGCGACAAAAATAGCTGGAAATGGACAGGAGCGTCTCCGACTAGTATAGCTCCAGCATGTTCCCTCGGTATTCTCCACATTTCAGCTTTATTCTTGACCAAGACAGAGGCGTCGACAAAAGGATTCAACTCAGGAGAAGAGGTGGAACAGAGGGCAATTCATGGTAATTGGTGCACCTGCTGGAGGTTCTGCTAATGGTCTGTGGGCAGGTATTGGAATATAGTTGAGAAGCCAAACCTGGTGAGCGTATGCAGCGGTACCAGGACTGAGACACGGCGGCAGTTAAATGGCAGCAGTTAATAAATACTGTTCCTCTGTCAGAGAAATCCTGTTTCTGGTAATCATTGAGTTCCAAAGTTAACATTTAAGCATTATTCTAGACATTATGCTTAAAATACCAGTTATATTCTTAAATTTTGACTTTGTGGGGAAATTCTACTTGTCCTGGACCAGCCAGATCTCCACTCTATAATATTAATAGTGATCTTAGTAATCTATTTGGAAAAATAAACACCATTGGAGTAGCACCATCCAGCTTTAAATCACAGATGCACAAAACTCCCAAGATCCCTCTCAGAATTTGAACCACACACACACCAAAAGTAAACCCACAAAATCAGAATTTTTATTTGATGCTATTGTTTTAACGATGTGTGGTAATGCAGTATAATTTAGCCTTATACTTAATATCTTTAACACAAAACATGAAATGGATATTTCAGTTCAGAATTTTTTTTGTTTCAAATATAACTTTAATCATGTTTACACATTTCAAGCACAAAAATAGTCCTTCAGTGCACTAAAGCTGTAAATAAAATTTACTGAAATGCACTTCACCTGACGAAAGCCAGAAATCTTGTAAAAAATATTGCAATTCTTCACTAAAAGAAAGCTTCCACACCATTTGTTTTAACTGGTTTGATTGTACTTGATATGTTATAGAAAACTTCTATGAAAACACTTCTAGGAATCTAGTGTTGATTTAATATGGTATGCGGCATATTATTTTTCAATAAAAGAATATCTAATCCAATATTATGGGTTGCAGTCCAACCACAATCTGTATGATTACTATAGTGAAGACATGTTTTAGGTTTAGGACAGGAATATAGTGAAGCTGGTGAAGTTTCAACAGTTCTCTAAAAAATGAATTGCAGGCTGAACAGTCACCATAATCCATGTGAGAATGTGTTTGTGTGTGTGTGTGTGTGTGTGTGTGTGTGTGTGTGTGTGTGTGTGTGAGAGAGAGAGAGACACTTTGATTTTTGAAACCGCTTTATTTAACCAAAATTACGTTCCCATATGCAGTAATAAGAAAACTCTGAAAACAATCACCGAAGTAAAGATCTACACATGTTTAAGTAAACTCTGTGCATTTATAACTATTAATTTACTATTAAAGATTTGACCAGTAGGCAGAAAATCCTACTCACAGTCTCTTGTCCTATTCATGCTTAATGTCATTATCTTTATGCTACCCATGTTTGGTAGAAACAAAAGAACAGATGAAGATTCTGATTGAGTCATCAGTGTAGAATCTTTTCAAATTGGTTTAAATTTTCCGAAGTCTAAAAACTTCCAGATCAGTAAAAGCTCCTTTTTGTCTAAAATGTTTTAAATCATGGACAAACTGCTGGGTATTGTCTTCAATGTCCAGAAGCTTGGGCGTATAAGAGTTCACCGTCAGGTTCTGTGTCCACCACCAGGTTCTGTGTCCAGTGTACAATCACGAATGAGATGTCCAATTTGGCCGCACCTGAAGCACTTCATATCTGTGTTGGAACTCACATACACAGTGTAGTCAAAACCAGCAACTTTAAATTTGAAGGACAGTTCAAGTTCTTCTCTGTCTTGTAACACCATGTGCACGACTCTTAGGTAGGGCGAGCGCGCGGCCTCGCGAGAATTTGGTGAGCATGAGGCATCGGGGGAGTCAACCGACTAGTGAATTGATTCATGTGCGCGAATCGGCTGAGGAACCAACTCGCGCACGCGAATCAATTCACCCTCCGATCCGGGCGACATGGTCAGACCGTGCCGTATGTCGGGGCGACGCCAAACCGAGAGGGCCCCACAGTGGTTACCCGGAGCGTAAAACCGCTCTACGGGCTCGCTGGGGGGGCGCGCGCTTGCCCTGGGACCTCTGCTGTTTGGCTGGTGAGGTAAGTGACGGCCGCTTGATCGCACAACGGGAAAAATCAGGCATGACACCAGGCCAATTTTGGAGGGTGAAATGAGGGAGGAGGTCACCACAGAGGAAAGTCACCAGCATTTCATTCTCGGAAAAAAGGTTCCTCAGAAAGAGCTGAATTTTCCCCGCAGCAGTGCACCACCACCTCGTTCCACCAGCAAGTGGCCGACATAATAGGTACCCGACTAAACAAACACGCACGCAAAAAGGAAAAGAAAAATGCCGCTCACCTGGCAAAAGCTGGCTCCAAAATTTGCGGCGGTCTCGTATTCTGTAACGTCTGCGTGCCGGTGGCCAAACAGAAGCTCGTCACGTTGAGCCAGGTTGCCAGGTGAGGGTAAATAGAGGCGTTTATTAACAAAGAATGAAAATGACGGCATGCACAACCAAAGGACCGACACGCAACACGTAACACTATAAACAATACGAGACGAGGACAAAACGGAAATGTGAAGAATAGAAAGAAAAGTCCCCGTCACGTGACAAATGGAAAACAAAGAACAGTTAATTAACTAAAACAGAACGACAAAAAAGTTAATTAACTGGACAAAAACACAACACAAGGCAGGCGCGCCGAGCGCCTTTGTACACTATACAGGCCAATTTAGACCAGCAAATTTACCTTGAATCCATGTTTTTAAAAACCCCTGTGGACACAGGGAGAACATGGGTTAACAGTTAGAATAAATCATTGGACACCAAAACAAAAGTCGACTTGTAAACAGATTCTTCATGTCTGAACAACTGTGTACTTAATTATTTGCGGTGTCTTTGACATTCTTTGATGGGAACAAAATGTGAAAAGTTGAACACATTGTACTTTAGCGGAATGGTTATTGTCACTCACTGAAACATTTTTTGAGGATTTGCATGAGTGGACACCCTTGCAGTTTTGTAGAGTAACAGATTTTGGTTAATAATAAAGGTCCTGGTCCTCACAGGCATTCTTTCTATGACAAAAAAATAATAATTTGTTACCACTGTCAACCTAACTTGTTCTTTTTGCAATTAAACTAAAACCAGAACATAATAATGAGTTGGCTACATCATTTTAACAATATCCCCCTAATCTTCAGACCACCCCCATCATGCTTAATGGTTAGTATGAGTGCTACACACTGTGAAGGATTGTCGATTCATTTTTTTTTTTTTTTTACATATTGTTTCTCCACATGTTGCTGCTCTATGCCTTGTACTACATGTTGCACTGGTAGCATTGTGGCACAATGATTTGCACAGTTCCAGTGCTGTCTCTATTTGGGCTTATCATGTGTAAGTCGCCACAGGGCGGCACGGTGCCTTAGTGTTTAGCACAGTCTCAGCACTGGAGATTCCCGGTTCAAATCCCGATGTGGGTGGAGTTTCCATGTCCTCCCCGTGACCGTGTGGGTTTTCTCCGGGTTCTCCGGTTTTCTCCCACAGTCCAAAAAAACCCCAAAGATTTAAGTTGACTCAGCTGCTCTAAATTGTTCCGATCCGTCTGTGTGTCCCAAACCCTGTAGAAAGTAAGCGTTGTGTAAGGAAGAGCATCCGGCATAAAAGACTTGACCTACTCTGATAGGCGAGTTCATTGCTGTGGCACCCCCTTTACAATATAGGGTTAAAAAGCAGAAAAAAGAAGACGTGTTACGTCACCTTTCTAACACATATTATTAGTGTGCGACCCCGTACCAATCTATCGCTCACTCATTTTTATTACCATGATTTTTCTTCGGGAAAATGCATTGGGCGGCCAAGACCGTTAGTCCCAGAGATATTAAACTAAGAGGGTAGGTGCAGCTGGTGTCCCTGAAGGGGCCAATCAAATTTAGACCTCTAATGTCCATAGGGGTTGCTATAACGGCTGTGTCTAGTTGAACCTTTCCTTTCAGTCAGGTTGCCATATGCAAATTAAGTCATAAGTTACGTTTCTGATTAATTCATAGTCTCCATGGAGATGGTTGAGGCCAAACATTCCGGAACATCCGAAGATTTAATTTCAAAGCAAACTGCAATGCACAAAGCTTGAGTTTTCTATTCGGTCAGGCAAATCAATGCATACCTCATAATACTAATTAATTCATTATTTATTAAAATATCTGAAACTCAAAAATGCCTGACTTAAAAAGTCACACAGTTTACTTGTACAGGCAATAGGTCTGCAGGCAGCTTGAACCCCGGGATTGCCGCTCATGGCTATATTTTAAATTTAATTGTGTTTAATTTTATGACTGAATGGAAGATTTTATGTTAGAATTTATGTAATGATCACTGAACCCTGTATTCCTCACAAATATCAACATTTGACACAAAATACACAAAATTTTACATATTTTAGATATTAAAGAATAAACTTTTTTTTTTTACATATGTGATTTTCAGGTCTAAATTCAAAACAGCAACCTCCCAGGTTACAGAATTTATTGGATATTAGATTTAGCATTGATGTTGTGAAACGGACATGTTTTTTGGACAATTATGTAAAAACTCAACAAACTGCGTCCCGTATTCAGTCATTCAGTACATGACACAACATGCATTTGCCAAATACGGGATTATTACGTATTTGCAAGATAATCCCGTATTTGGCAAATGCATATTGCGTCATGTATTTGTTCAGCACATGATGCAACCCCACCGTCCATCCCATGCATTGAGGAACTGTTGTTTAGTTGCTAACACAGCGGGAGTGAGCGCCATTTACAGCCCTTTACGTCGGCTACACTAGCCAGCAAATGTAGTGTCTTCCGCATTATCTTCCACTTAATCCTCTACGAGAGTTGCAGGGGTGTTCCATATGCCCATCCAGGGTAGAACATTTCAGGTACTGGACAGATACACCCAGGACAGGGCGCTAATTCAATTTTTCTTGAATCCATGTTTTTTTTTTTGACTGTGTGAAGAAACTGGAGAACTCACACGGACACAGGGAGAACAAGGAAACTCCACCCACATCGGGCATCGAACCAGGAATCCCTAGCGCTGAGAGGAGAATGTGCTAACCACTAAGCCACCGTGCCGCCCGAAATAATACTTTTAAAAATCTGTTTAAAAAATGTTATAAAAATAGAATAAAGTACCCCACAACAAACAATACCGTGGTGCTTTAGGGAGTGGTAGCTCAATGGGTAGGGTGTTGGACTATCAATCACAAGTTGGAGGTTCAAATCCCAGGTCCACTGAAGTTACCAATGTGAGCAAGACCCTTAACCCTCATTGCTCCATGGTATAGTGTGTGTGAGCTTGCACCCAGCAATGACTTGGCACCCTGTCCTAGGTGTATCTGCCCTGCACCCAAGTGGCTCTCCCCTGCATGGGCATTGGGAACCCCACCACGACCCTCATAAAGGAATAAGCGGAAAATAATGAATGAATGAACTTCTGAAAATGAAACACTCTGAGATAGATTTGCATTCTTTCTTGAAACATCATCACAAATTTAAAGAGATGAGGGTAACAGGTAAACGAATAAATGCAAAACAGATGGATTGGGGTCTTGGTGAATACCTACAAAGCTGAAACTTGGCTCAATCATTCCTTATTGTGTCCTTGTAAAATCTACTGATATAGTCCCGTAAGAAAGCAAACGTGTGGACACCGTAGGCACGCAGATGACAATCATGTAATTAAAGTGCAGTATAACACATATGACACATGAGTCATCGCAGGAGACATGGCAAGGTCTATTTCCAACGCTAGTCCTAAGATTGAACAGACTGCAAGCCTCGCGGATTTATTCATACGTTGTAGGTGTTTATCAAATGTTTCACAACGGAAAGCATTGAGATCACGAATGCAATTACACCTGGGTTAAGAAAATGCTAAATCTCTGAAGTGTAAACTGTAAGTGCATTGCCTGACGTTGCAACAACACATTTCCATGCATGTTATCAGCGTTTAGAATCACAGGTTCAATTACAAAAGTTGACACAGTTTACCTAGAAAAAACTCAATGTGGCAGGGCAGCACGGTGGCTTAGTGGTTAACATGTTCTACTCTCAGCGCTATGGATCCAGGTTTGAATCCCAATCTGGGTGGAGTTTCCATGTTCTCCCCGTGTCCGGATGCTGTGTGTGTGTGTGTGTGTGTGTGTATGCCCAGTTATAGGTTGGTGCCCTGTCCTGGGTGTATGCCCAGTGCCTCAGACGTTCTTCCCTGAATAGCCATGGGAAACCCTCATTGATGAATAAGCGGAAGATAATGAATGAATGAACTTCACATGGCAATGACACACTATCTTTCACTTTCCTACTTTCCGTTTTTTTAATCGCCCAAAATCTCATTCTATAATAATACATTCATTTGAAATATACAGTATAAACTCCAAAGCCATCACTCTTTTTTAACAACTGCCTTTCAACTTTTACGCTGTGATCAGGTTCTCCACCGTGGCGTAGCACGGATATTACGGAAGTGTCTAATTCCATCTCCATCCAATGTTTTTCAAATACGACCGTAGGTAACGTATATGTGGCTACACCCAAAACAAGATGCATAGTGTGCTAGAGAAATTTAAAAGGTTCTCTTACGTGGGCATTCTGCCTGTTATTCAGTTTTAGTTAATCTCTCGTGGCAGGGTTTACTTTAAAGGCCTAAGTGGCATTTCAGAAACAGGCTCAGTGAGAGTCTCTCACGCGAGAAGGCTGAGTGCTTACCTCGAACCCTGTGCGCACCACCCACAGCTGGTATGCGCGAGCCCTTTGTTATTTTTATGCAGCTTTTTGGATTTTCTTTTCAAGACACAATGTATAAAACATTTTGATCTACTGGATTAACTTGCAGACAATCAGGCTGGCGTGTAAATGTGTCTGATAAACATTCAGTAAGATGGAAGGAAAATAACTGACTCGGCAAAAATTATAGAACAAAATGGAAAATGAAAGGTGCACTTGAAATGACCAAGCAGACGCACGGGGCACAACACATCCAAGAGGGCTGATGTGGGCAAAATTTGTGGACTATTTGGGGCGCTATTAATTTCTGCGTGTTGTTTTTAACAGCATGCTAATTTGGATGCAAGGATGTCTGGTCTATTTGAAAGAAGTGTTTTAATTTTTAAGCTAATGTGGCGTTGCTGAGGTACACTGCTCAAAAAAATTAAGGGAACACTAAAATTATACATCCTAGATCTCAATGAATAAAATATTTCAGTTTAAAATCTTTATTTAGTAGATAGTGAAATGTGTTAAGAACAAATTAACATAAAAATTATCAAAATGTAAATCAAAATGATTATCCCATGGAGGTCTGGATTTGGAATCATACTCAAAATCAAAGTGG
>JAOUQT010069813.1:0-10309 GCA_025769995.1 Xyliphius kryptos
TAAAGACCTTTAAATTTTGATTCATCTGACCACAGAACAGTTTTCTACTTTGTCACAGTCCATTTTAAATGAGCCTTGTCCTAGAGAAGACGTCTGTGCTTCTGGATCTTGTTTAGATATGGCTTCTTCAAACTTTCTGAAATTGCACACTGTCAAACTCCTTTTTTATATCGCTCCACTATTTGTCAGCGCAGAATTAGGGGGATTGGTGAGCCTCTTCTCATTTTTACCACTGAGAGTCGCTGCAACTCCAAGATGCTCTTTTTATACCCAGTCATGTTAATGGCCTATTGACAATAATTGCAGTTCTTTCTACCTTTAACTTTTCCAGCCTCTTATTGCACCATCCAAACTTTTTTGAGATGTGTTTCTGTCACGAAATTTCAAATGAGCCAGTATTTGACATTTAATATGTTGCCTATTCTATGTTCTATTGTGAATACAATATCCGCTTTTGACATTTGTAAATTATTGAATTCCTTTTTATTTACAGTTTGTACTTTTTTGGAATCGGGTTTGTAGCATTTTACCAGGCACAATGCAGTTTGAAATGATAAAACAAATTCCATTAAGACAGTGCTGTCACAGAATTGCAGATTCTTATCCAAATCCATTTCCCAGAACACCCCATTGTTTACAAACATGACCGTCCCAAAATCCATCTTCCAGCATTGATAATTGAACTTACCTGAACTGAAGCACATGCTATATGTAATGCATCAGATAGTACACATCATATACACTGAACAATCACTGGATTATAAACACCTGCCAGGTGGCATTTTATCACTGATAAAGAGCTTCAGTTGGTGGCTTCGTAACAATCAGCTCTTATATAGTGTTGAGGTGTTTCCCAGCTATGGTTAAATGGAACATCTTGAGCAAATATGACCGCGGACCAAATAACGGGTGTACCAAAGGCGCGGGAAACATTAAAAAATAATCAGTGAAAGGTAAACACAGCAGACACATGTATGATTTAAGAGGAGACTGTTACAAGCCAACTGGTATCACAGCAACAATGTGCCACAATAGTGGGCAAGGGCAACCACATTTTAATGTTTACATTCTGTAATTAATCAAAAATTTGGAACAACTTGTTATTAGCTTAGTGTTGCTAATCTAGTGATAATTCAGTGTAGTTAGAGCATATACAATAGTACATTTGGTCATAGATTGGGATGTTTTTTTTCAGCATGCTGAGACTCTGTGTAAAATATTCAACTGTAACTATCTACTTATCTCTGATTAATGTTTTGGCTTTGTCTGTTCCTCTGTTTTTTTTATCCTTGTTCACAAGATTTTACTTTTTTGATGATGCCTACGATAGTCTGTCTGTGCCTTCATTGATCCTTTCCTTTTTTGACACTGATAATATTTTGCTGCCATTCAAGGCTGTGGTTTTATCTAAAGTTTCATGCTCATGCAATTCCTTCCAGCACTCTATTTCTGACAAGTGCAAGGATAGATAACATCATATTTATCTTTTCTTAAAATATATACTTGTACTCTATGGAGGTACACATACATCACAGAGATTTATATAACAGTATTTAACATTATAACATTATGACACTAGGATAATGTGATTCTTCAAGGCCTGGTGTCTCTGTTTACAAGATGTACTGTTGAAAACATACTTTCTTTCCTTCACACCCAAAATTAAAATGTCTGCAATAAACTTCAGCAGAAATATTAAGCCTTTCCTGTTTCTGTGCTCCCCAAGACTCATTACTTGGATAAATGTACTTTCACACTTTCACAATAAGCGGCTCGCTACAAAAAAAAACAATACTGTAGCACAAAAATACCAAATAAATATCTTTCTTTCATCTTCAGTAAATGATTTGTCGGGATTATGATGGTTCCTGGGCCAATCCAGAAAGTTCCTATGGCTGAAGCAGGAATACATACTGAATAGGATGCCGCACATGCACAAACACACACACATACTAACATATAAACACTACAAAATTGAGGCTCTATCTCAGCATATCTCTGAACAGTAAATAAGGAGGAATCCAAAAGGAACCACCAAAGACACACAACGAACAAGAAAACTCCACCCAGACATTAACCTGTAACAGTAACGGTAATAGTACTCTCGCAGAAAAGCCTATTCTACTCAAGTATGATTACTGGGTACTCTGTGAAATATGCTTTAAATATTTCGCTTTCTTCTCAACATAAACTTCAGGTTGGGTTTAGATAAATAGCTTCCACTGGTTTGATTCATATTGCATCCTGACAGTGGCTGCTGAGAAACAATATAAAGCACATGTGTTCATTGTGTTCCATCTGTGGGAGGCACAGTGGCGTAGTGGGTAGTGCTGTTGCCTCAGCAAAAAGGACCCAATCCCCAGGTGGAGCGACCTGGGAAATTTCTGTGTGGATTTGCATGTTCTCCCTGTGTATGTATGTTTTCTCCTGCATTCTAGACATGTGTGTTAGGTTAATTGGTGTGACTGTGTATGTTCTATGGCAGAGTGGCTCAAACCTCAAGCCTGGTCTATTGTTCTTCCTTCCCTTCCCAGAGTTGCCGGTTGGGCACCGGCAGGCCCACAACCCTTATGTGGATTATGATAATGAAGACAATGAACAAATAAATAAATGCGACACACCACAGTGTTAGGAACAATGCATGATAGAAAATACTAAATTGATTTATTTATTTATTGTTTAACGTCATCCTTAGCACCAGTGGCTATTCTAATGACTGGAACACCGTCATACTCATACACAAGTCTCACCCACACAAACACGGGGAGAACATGCAATCTCCACACAGAAATTCCCATGTCGCCTCATCCGGGGGTCAAACCAGGTCCTCTTGTTGTGAGGCCATAGCACTATCCACTGAACAATAAAAATCTCTTCTTTTTTATGTGAACTACTACATAGTAATTATACTACTTTACTCAGAAGAGTATGAAGTTTATTAGTCATAGGCATAAAGCGAAAAACATTGAGTAAATAAACAAAGGTACACAATTTGTTAGTTATTTGTTATTTGCTTGGACTGTGGACACTAGTGCATGGGATAAAGCACACACATTCACACCTCAGGGAAATTTACTCCGACTCAAAGAAGACAAGTAGACCAAGAAAACCCATCTGGAAACACTGAGAACCTTTTGTGCATGTAGAAGAGGCATGGTTTGCCAAGGTTGGTGTGTAGCCCTGACCTCAATCTCACTGAACACATCTGGGATGAACTAGAATCCTGAATATTTGCCAGGCATCCCTACCAAACATCAGTGTCTGACCTCTCTAATGACTAAATGGGCAAATCACCCAGGTTTTCTGGAACGTGATATTGAACAAGCACGCCTGGGTATCATTGGCTAGTGTTCACACACATTTGGCCATATATGAATTCTAGAAGAGGAAAGAATCTAGAGCTGAGTGAGTACTTCCGTACTGAACAGTACGCAAAAGCAGTATGTGTGAGTGAGTAGTGTGTTCAAGTACATAGTGTTGACCAATGAGTATGTAAAAAGTACCTGGGTGATCTACTGCAGTGGAGGTTATTTTGAAGTATGCCTACATATCACACCCTAGCACGCTAATCTATTCCACTATCCAATGGGTGATAATGTTTTAAGTAGAATGTACTAAAAATGGCTGACAGCCAGGATTCAGATGTTCACAAGTGTACAAATAAGATCAATAAAATATTTTTCTGATTACACCAAATACATGAACAGAGTGGAATGTCACTACAGTTAAAAGATAGTTATACTACATTAACTGTATTCTGTTAAATCTGCACTTATATATGGCTGTTAAAATAACAACAGAACACACCAAAACTTTTGTTGCTGACAGTAAATAGATTCTCTATGGGCTTTAGGTCATGTGAGTTTGTTGGACAATTAAGCAGGGTGTTACTGTGATTATTAAACCAGGTATCAGTACTTTTGTCGGTGTGGACAGGTGCGAAATTCTGCTGGACAATGAAAATTCTATCTCCAAAAATCTTGTCGGCAGAGGAAGCATGAAGTGCTCTAAAATTTCCTGGTAGACGGCTGCACTGACTTTGGCCTTGATATAACACAGTGGACTTAGCAGATGACATGACTCCCTAAACCATCATTGATTGTGGAAACTACACCTCAAGCAGCTGGTCAAAACAACTTGATGAAGTGGAAATACAGCAAAGTTGATTTAAGTGACTTTGAATGTGGCATGGTTGTTGATGCCAGACAGACTGGTCTGAGTATTTAAGACATTGTTGATATGCCAGGATTTTCATGCAGAACCATCTCTAGGGTTTACATAGAATGGTCAGAAAAAGAGAAAATATCCAGTAAGTGGCAGTTGGCTGGATGAAAATGCCTTGATGAGAGAAGAGAAAGGAGAATGGGCACAGGTTCAAGATGATATAAAGTCGTCAACTCAAATAACCACTCAACACAACCAAAGCATGCAGAATACCATCTGTGTTGAAGGAAAGCCACAAAATATTAAGGCAGTTAAGAAGCCAACAAAGGGGCGAGGGGAAGGGTGTCCAAACTTTTACTAGTAAGGTGTACCTAATAAAGTAGCAGGTGAGTGTATAGTGCTGCATAGACTCCACGGTTTAGCTCACTACCATGATGAAAAATATACATTCAATGAATAACTAACTTTTAAGTTTTCATAGTGGAAAAATACTTAGTATTCAATTTTTGTAGAATTTTCTTAACTCTCCTACTGTTCCAAATAGCATATTTACTCATACATGCTAAGTAACCTAGCTCACTAATTAGTTGCCATTGCACTAGCAGTGCTATTGTGAACTAAACATTACAAATGATCTGAACATCCAATGTGCTCTGCATTTGCATTAACTTGTATGCATCACAGGTTTTGCTTTGTTATTACAATAGCTTTAAAGCTATAAGTATTGCTTGATTGTTTAGTAAAGAACAGTTTGCTTTACATTTTTCACCATCATTTATGCTAAAATAAAGCCTGTGACACATGGGCTAGATTATCCGGTTACTATGACATCTACTTGAGTCAGCTCATAGAGAGTATTTTACTCAAATGTGACTACTGGGTACGCTATAGAATTCTTCTGCCTTGTTTTTGTGAAATGGCAGTGCATATTTTGCTCTTTTGACATAAACTCAAGGTTGGGTTTAGATAAATAGCTTGCATAGGTTTGAGTCATGTTACACCCTCAGAGTGGCTGCTGAGCAACAATTTAAAGGCTCATTTTGTAAAATGTGTTCCAACTGTGACACACCAAAGTGTTATGAATGTGGCGTTTATAGTCAAAAAGTGCAAGTGAATGACTCATAATATGTACTGATTATTCAGGTACAGAATAATTTCCTTTTGTGTTAAAATCACACCTCATTATTTGTTTTTTTCTTGACTAAAAGAAACTTATCAATTACAATTACATTGAATAAAATTGCATGAAAAAATGGAAGTGTGAGCAGAATGGCAATTAAGTTTGTAGCGCTGTAGAATCCCAGCTGAGGTGTCCTGGGTATTGTCTGTGTAGAGTTTACATGTTCTCACCAATGTCCGCACAGGTTTACACCCGCAGAACAAAGATAAATCCTGTCTTTCTCGTGATACTAACTAGGGTAAAACAGGTACAGAAATTTAAAGAATTCATGAAAATCTAAGTCTAAAGAAAGTGTCAAGGGGACTAAGACCATTAATATGAAAGATAGGAACATATAAATAAAGATATTCTTTACTAAAATAATGCAAATGAAAGTACTATAATTATAGATAATGAGAATCGACTGCTTTTAAATTTGGGGAAGGTCTGTACATTACATTGCACATGTACATGCATGTACAAACTACTATGGAGTAAAAATACCCAGTGATAATACTTAATTACATGTGATTTTTGTGTTGCAACATGTTTTTTTGCTAATTCTTTCTATCTATGTTTTTTTTTGCAATTCAGAATTTGTGCTACTTTTCTAAACCGGTCTAGACAGCCAAGAAAGAAAAACATACAATGTACCAGATGAGTGACATATGAAACACTGTGTACTGCATGGCAGAGATGGAATACCGACCCTTTACACAACAGCCCAATACTAGATCTTATGTGCTTTATAAATCTTGGCCCAGTTTAAGACTAATCTTAATCTGGTATTAACCTCTGATATGCCACATACCTGGTTAAGCGGTGGCACATGTTTTAGTTAGGTTATTAAACTTAATAAATCATTACAGTTGCCACTAAAGTTTTTGGTTAAACCATTTTTACGTATTGATTATTTCATTGACTGTGATCGGTTTGACTGTGATCATTTTTTTTAGTAAAAACTAAATTAACTAAAATATTGTTTTTTCACTCTTGAACCTCTTAAAGCCCAGTGGACCTCCCCCATGCTGCTGTATGTTGGAAAGAGGTCTTATATCACAAAGAAATCTGATGTATTTTGGCTGCCTGATGCCACACAGCACACTAGGGATTCTACAGCTCAATGCAGATGGAGACATACCAGATCAGTCACTTATGAGCAGTCTTGGAAAAGTGAAGAGGAATCTACAGCAAGTTAAATACTCAGTTACTCTACATTACATGCAGCTTCTCTATACTGACACCACTCCAGATAAATGTAACAAGCTAAGCTACATTAAACAAGGCAAATGTTGTTTACTGTATCAGAAGCGACTTTTTACAAACAAGACAGTTCTTATTTATTGTATACTTAGTATACTTACTGAGAATAAGGAAAGAGGTGAAACAAGGTGGTGTAAAATAAGTATAAGTATTTAAATATGTACACTACATTGCACTACAACAGTATTTGCTCAGCCATCCAAATGATTGGAATTGGGTGTTCTATTGCCACAGGTGTATAAAATGAAGCACCTAGGCATGCAGATTGTCTTTACAAACATTTGTGAAAGAATGGGTCGATCTCAGGAGCTCAGTGAATTCCAGCGTGGAACTGTGATTGAATGCCACCTGTGCAAGTCATGAAATTTCATAGTTCCTAAATATTCCACAGTTAACTGTCAGCTGTATTATAAAATAAGGGCAGTGTTTAGGAAAGACAAAAACTCAGCCACGAAGTGGTAGGCTACGTAAACTAACAGAGAGATGGTGTCAGCGGATGCTTATGCACATAGTGCGAAGAGGTCACCAACTTTCAATTATTACAGACCTACAGGATGAGGTTGTTTTAGCCGCAAAGGGTGGACTGGCATCAGATTGAAACCAATGGATTAGGAATGGGATGGCACTTAAGCTCATATGTGAGTCAAAGCAGGTGAGCAAATACTTTTGGAAATAAAGTGTACATGTGTGCAAATTTGCAGTATATTGCCTTTAGTGTCCATGATTTAGTCATGTTTTCAGTGTGTCCATCTTTAGTGTGCTGTATTTGAGATTGTGAAGGGGTACAAGGGGTGAATGTTGAATTCTCTGTACATAGCATTAGTTTGTATCACGGGAAAGCCCGTACCCCCTGGCAACTCTGGGCGCAAGGGAAGGAACATTAGGCAGGGTGACAATCTATCGTATGGCGCACACACGTGCACACAATCACGCACACATTCACACACTAACAGACAATGTATAGACACCAATTAAGCAATCATGAATGTCTTTAGAATGCGGGGGGAAACCAGAGTACCCGGAGTAAACCCGCGCGAACACAGGGAGAACATGCAAACTACACAGAAATTGCAGGAGTCGCCCAACCTCTTGCTGTGAGGCTGCAGCACTAACCACTGTGCCATCATGTTGCCCTATTGTTATTATTATTAAAATTTGCTTGAGTGAAGACTAGCCCACAGAAGAGCTAGTATATCTTAAGACTGGTCTATGACAGTAACATGTTAGAACACAGAGTATTACAGCTATAATACGCGAGTAAGCATCAGAACAGGACCCTCTAGCAATGTAAAATGCTGTTGAATCCCAGTTTTATATCATGTGGATGGCTGGCCAACTGTTTCTAACTTGGTGAAATGATGATACAAACATCCACTATAGGACATTATTGCCAGTGGAGGCAGGGTGATATACTAGACAATGTTTTGTTAGGTAACCGTAGGTCCTGGCATTCATCTGATTTGAATTATCCCATACCACCTATATAAACATTGTTGAACTTCAAATACACTTCAAAAATATAATCCGAAAAGCTGAGGGTGAAAGTTTGAATTTATTTCCAGACATTGGCCAAGTGCCTTTAACCCATTTAAGTATTCATGAACTGTTTGAGGTGATTCTCTTGGAATCTACAATTATTTATAAGATGTAGGTAAAGAACCCTGGATATTATGTAATAGGCTGTTGAATATGATATACCCTTATATTAATCTATATAATCTTGATATACTGTAGATTCATCAGGGGTAGTCGTAGGCTGTAGGGGCAGTCGTAGGCTGTAGGGGCAGCCGTAGGCTTGTGGTTAAGGAACCGGCCTTGCGACCGGAAGGTCCCTGGTTTGATTCCAAGTAGCGAGTCATGGCTGAAGTGCCCTTGAGCTCCGGGCACGTGTGCTCACTTCACCTGTGTGTGTGTGTATGTGTGTGTTTCACTGCACGGATGGGTTAAATGCAGAGGACCAATTCCGCTGTGTGTAGACACAGTGGCAGAATGTGTTAATGTTAACTAGGCTATTTAAGATAAAACTAATATTAAGTCTATTCTCCCTCACAATTTCACCATCAACGTCCACAATCTGTTGCTAACTTTTTAAACAGTGTGTGACCTCATGACATAATTCTTTCTATTTTGGTCAGAAGTAGTTGAATCTGAGATGTCTATAATGTTCCATATGTGCTCATAAAATACTGAGTAAAATTAAAACTAGATTAGTCCAAAAGAGGCATTAGAACCCCTTTAACTTTAACTTTAGCTAAATGCAAACTAAACCGAAATAAGCAACATTTGAAGTGTAGAGAGAGTAGAGTACTAAACTCTGGATGCTTTTAACTTGTGCGTTGACATGTGCTGGCATTTTCTTCGGAATTCACCGGAAATAATAACAGGATTTTAGCTTGATGGTGTTCGTAGGCACTGATATTTCAGCATCAGTACAGAAAGAAGCATGACTTTGAAACAAAATTATATTTTTTTTACTCTAAATTCAACGTATACCTATAAAATATTCATTTATCCATTCATTTTCTATACCCGCTTACTCCTAGCCTTAGGGTCACGGGGAGCCGGTGCCCACCAGGCAACTCTGGGCACGAGGGCAGGACAAACTCTAGACAAGGCGCCAATTTATCACAGGACGCACACACAATCACACACTTACAGGCAATTTAAAGACACCAATTAACCTATCATGCATGTCTTTGGAATGCGGAAGAAAACTCCACAGAGAAGTTTCCCCGAGTCGAGCCACCTGGCTCTCGAACCCGGAATCTTCTAGATGTGAAGCCACAGCATTATCTCAGAATAATTTTTTTTTCTTTTGAGTATTGACTCAACACGCGTCTGCATTTAGATGACTGTGTATAAAAAAAACAATGCTTCACACATGCATTCGTGTGCCACACATGATACACACACCATTCATCTGTGCCCTTTTCCCTCGTCTTGCTGTTTGTGATTATAGTGAAGCAATATGGCTCCCACAATATAAAGACTAATCAAAACAAGACCCGTGTGACCTGGTGGAAGAAAAGAAATCTCCCACGCTGCACTTTGGCCTCAAATTCCTTTATCAGGACCAGGCATACTGCAGCACTTCCGTATATTTAACGGTATAGAATTACCCATGACACACTTTTCCTAGTTATTTACAGAGCTCATCTACATTTATTATAGCCATTGATTTCTGTGTATCTGCTACCAGACATCTTTCTGTAAAGCATGAAATTTTCTGGTTATAAATCATATCTCACCTACAATTATAGGTTCAATATATAGGGAGAGGGTTTTGGGGCAGTGTTTATTCTCCATTGTTGTAGACAACCTACGCATATAGAGTAGTTAACACCAAACTAATAGTAGTCACTGAGCATAGTGTAGACTATTTAGAGAAGATAAAAGTGTGTGTCTCAGAGCTCACCAGGGTGAATTGCTCTCTTTCACGTGATACTTATTTTACTGTTCCACAAAAAGACATATGCAGTGGCAGATTTAGGCACATGCGACATGGGCATACGCCCAAGGTGGCATTTTGCCATTCTGTAATTTCCCTGTTGTCCTAAATGCTATTGTTTATAAAATTTGTTCACACTATGACTTTCTATTAAAAACCCAAAATTTGCTCAAAATACAGTAATTATTATAACGTTATTCAAATATACAGGGGTTAGACAATGAAACTGAAACACCTGGTTTTAGACCACAATAATTTATTAGTATGGTGTAGGG
>JAOUQT010069832.1:0-10308 GCA_025769995.1 Xyliphius kryptos
GGCAAGAAGAGCATTACAATAGTCAAGCCGGGATAGGATGAGGGCCTGGACCAGCAGCTGAGTAGCCTGTTCTGTTAGGAAAGCTCTGATGTTTCTGATGTTCTCCAGAATGAATCTGCAGGAACAACCAGTTTTCGTGACCTGATCTGAAAGTTTTAAATGAGTGTCAATTGAAAAAACAAGATTACGGACCGAGTCAGTTGGAGAGATTGTGGAACCCTCAATTTGGAGGTATATTTGATGATACAACAGTTTAGCTGTTTTTTTCTCTAAAATACTGACTTGTGGTGTTCTCTTATTTGTAAGTCGCCTTGGATAAAAGCGTCTGCTAAATGACTAAATGTAAAAGCATTGACCACCCATGACTGACACCAAACTTGACCAGATAGCTGTTTACAGCGGATGTTGAGCTTTTTACGTTGCTTAAACAAGGTAAAAGTAAGCACTTTGTGTTTTTGGCTTTATGGAATTGTTAGTTATGTTAATCCTGCTTTCGGAGACGTGTGCTGAATATACAGCCGCTGTAGAACAAGATGGTGGCGGCAGAGAGTGATAAAGGGTTATGTACATTCGGTACACCGAGAGCAAAAAAGCCATTCATACTGAATTATCTGTGTGTTTAATGGAGCGTTAGGTTATTAAACAAACTCGCAGATTATGACAAATGGCGAAATGGAAGCAATTAATTAGGCCTAGGCGGTGTGACAGTATATTTCTCGTAAGAGTACAAATTTGTCCTCCAGTATGAATTTGGCAATGGCATCATTCAGTCTATGATGTAAATAGTCACAGTCTGGTGCTGCTTATTAAGTACGGCTTGTTCAAAAAGGTGACAAATGAAGAAAACATTTTGTATTCTTTTCAATATTATATATGGCAAAAAAAATCATAAAAACAAACATAAGTACAGAAACGGATACCTGGATTAAGATTTTTATTCATTCTTTATCTTCCGCTTATTCCTTTATGAGGGTTCGCGCAGAGAAGTAGTTCGCCGTGCCCATCCAGGGGAGAACGTCTCGGGCACTGGGCAGATACACCCAGGACAGGGTGCCAATCTATCAATGGGTATACACACACCCACACAACCACACACACACACACATGCACAGGGCAATTTGGAGCATTCAAAGTACCTGGAATCCATGTTTTTGGAATATGGGAGAAACCCGATGGAAACCCACGCATACACGGGGCGAAAATGGAAACTCCACCCAGATTGGGATTCAAACCGGGGATAACCACTAAGCCACCATGTTGCCTGGATTAATATTTTACTCTTTAAAATAATAGAAGTTATGATATGGTTAATATTTGATATGGTAGATCAATAGTTGGAGTGTTGGGCTGTCAAGCAGGAGGCTGGAGGTTTGATCACCAAGTCCTCCAATGGTACCCATTTGGGCCTTACTCTCATTACTCTATAGGTTCTGTATTGTATCGGCCCCTGTGCTGTTACCTCAACCTTTTGTTTGGAAAATTGTAATGGCTTAAAATGAACAAAATCACCAGTCCATTGAAGAGCAGACATAGTTTGATATCTCCAGCTGACATTTTAATAAATGTGCAGGAGTGGATAGGTCGACCATAATTGAGGGTACATTTTAGCAGACGCTTTTACATTTACATTACATTTAGTTATTTAGCAGACGCTTTTATCCAAACCGACTTACAGGTATTCCAACTTGGTTGGGGGTCAGAACACAGGACCCTGGAGCAATGCGGGTTAAGGGTCTTGCTCAAGGACCCACATTGGTACCTTCAGTGAACCTGGATTTGAACCCCCAACCTTCTGATTGATAGTCCAACACCCTAACCACCGAGCTACCACTCCCGAAGCGACTTACAAGTACCCCATTTAATAGTTGGGGTCAGAACACAGGGTCACACACAGAATCCCTGGAGCACTAGGGGTTAAGGGTCTTTCTCAATGACCCACATTGGTAACCTCAGTGGACCTGGGATTTGAACCCACAACCCTTAGATTGCTAGCCCAACACCTTACCCACTTAGATACCACACCCTGCAGGTAATTCATGCATTTATAGACCACAGTGAGACTTACGGCAGGGAGAGAGACTGCAGCAGTGACAGAAACATGGTATTAGCCAACAGTTTGTATGGTATTTCAGTCCTGTTTACCGAGTTCCTCATCGTGTTCCAGCATGTGACAGGTCCCCACTTCAGGATGCTGAAAATAGCATAAGGAAATAACATTAAACAACAGATTTTACATGCACAAATGCCACAGGATTGGGTTATAATTCTAATGTGCATTATAGAATTTGCCCAAACCAAAACTTGAAGTAATGCCCAAATAAAATATCCCACATGCCAACATTACCGAATCCTCCAACACCCCTCAGAGCAAATCCGGTCCTACCGACCAAAATAAGACATGGATACGCAAATAATAGGGTCCGTGAAGTGCCAAGTGTACCATTGTTGACTAGAGTATGACAGACTCTGAGAGGCTTGGGGGAATCCTTCCTTCTAGCAGCACACCTTGTAAGTGTTTCCTGCCTCCTGTAGTTCAGGTTCTATTGACTTATTAAGTGCCAGTTCCCATCACCGTAGCCAGGAAGCTGTGTGCCTGACTGCACTCCCTTCACTTCATACATGGCCGAGCATAATACACACTGCTATGCAAGATGCTCTGGGGAACCAGTTTGGAACCACTACACGATACCCGCATACCTTGTGGTTTGCGGCATGAGGTCTGGACACGATGGCTTAGTGGTCAGACCAGCACAGTGATTGGCATCAGGTGCATCCACAGCCATGTGAGCCAGAAAGTTACAATTAACTGTGGGAGCACGCTGGTGCTCCCACAGGAAATCAACACCGACATGAGGAGAAAATGCATTCTCCACACTTGCTCTCCAGCCACGCATCAAACCCCGGACCATGTTGCTCTACCTCTGCCTTGTCTTCTTATAGAATGTATGCGATAAACAACTGTATAGCTTTCATTCATTCTTTATTTATAATCCTTACTTGTTAGGAAGCGATGCCTGACCCTGAAGACTTTCGGTGAATTGCGAGGAACCGAATTAGTGCTAGTCCATTGCAGGGCGGGCATACAAACTTGTGGATGTTCTCATTTACAGCTAGGCTGGATGTAGTGTCTCCAATGTCTCACTTGGTTGTGGGAGAAGTGCGCAAAGCATAGGACTCAATTAAACATGTGATGCAAATGAAGAATAGTTGTCTAGTAGTTTCTGAACATGAATCCATCCATCCATTATCTCACGCTTATTCCTCTAATCGGGTCGCGGTGGGGTTCCCCGTGCCCATCCAGGGAAGAACGTCTTGGGTGGTGGGCAGATACTCCCAGGACAGGGCGCCAATCCATTGCTGGGCACAAACTCACTCACACAGCCACAAAAACTACATGGAGCAACTTAGAGGATTCAATTTACCTGGAATCCATGGTTTTGGAATGTGGGAGGAAACCAGGGAACCCGGAGAAAACCTACGTGGACACGGGGAGGACATGGTAACTCCACCCAGTTCGATATTCGAACCGGGAATCCCCAGCGCTAAGAGCCGAACGTGCTAACCACTATGCCACCGTGCCGTCCCTGAACATAAATGGCATCTGAAGTGTCTTGCTGTGTGTTTTCTTTTATTGTACATTTTAGAATGGAGGTGGCACATGAAGCAATCCAAAATTGCTGACTTGCACGTATCTGCATTATTCATTCATTCATTATCTTTTGCTTTATTCTCTATTATCTATGAGCATGTCCAGGTGTTGTAGGGAGGTCATACAGGCACGTGGAGGACACACACTACTGAGTCTCATTTGAACTTGTCTTGAGGAATTTCCACTGAAGTTGGATCAGCCTGTCATTTCATTTTGAGTCGGATTCCAAATCCAGACCTCCATGAGATCATCATCTACTAAAAAAAGATTTTCAACTGAAATATTTTATTAGTTTTAGTGTTCGGTTTGTTTGAGCAGTGTATGATAAAGTGGCGTACCACGTTGCTTGTTGAATTCTTCATTTTAAATAATCCACCTTTTTTAAAGCACCTTGTGTTTTACTGTTTTCCAGGTAAAGGAATGACCAGATGAAGTGGCGGACCACATTGTCAGCTTGCCGAATAAGAAGTCACCTTGTCCCACTGCTTCAAGTGTGGAAGGAGCGTAGCAGTGAGCGAGTGGACGAACAAGACCTACGTGGCTGATAGTTCATTGCCAGCAGGGAGGCAGGAAGGTCAGTAAACATACCATGATTCATTTCTGCCAATGCCATGCATCTTACTACCCGTCATTCAGCACTGGGGAGTGTGTTTGGGTGTGTCGGCATTGCTGCATGATTTATCTGCAGTGGGGCTGCTGTCACACCAAATGTTGCTTCACAAAGTGCTGGCTGAAACCGCACACCGTACGGCGGCGCTACATGTCAGAGTCGAAGTGGTGACCTGCTTACTATAGCGCATATTTGTTTTTCCTCTAAAGCACTGTATTCCTACCGGGGCTACATTTATTGAGCTGTACATTTTCATTTCATCGTTGCGTTCATCGCGAATGCTGAGAAGGAACGAAGAGTCGCAGCCAAGCAGAAACGCTGGCCTGCACTTTCTCCTTCATTTCTGGCTGTGTCCTCCCTGCGCTTGCTGCACTCTTGGGCTCTGTCAGAGTCGGCTCACAACAGGAAGCTGAGCGCTTGTAATTACTTCCCCACAGATTGCTAGCTTACACAAAAAGTAGGTTAATTGTGTAGGATAAGAGAGCCTTTCAGTGACCTTGTTGCGACTTTGTGATTTGTAATTTCCGCTAAATGCTGTTGCTTTTGAATAGACTTTTAAGAGCATAAGAAATAAAATGCTTTTTTTTACTGCCTCCACAAGTGCATTTTATAAAAAATGTAATCTATATAACTTGCCACTGCCACCTATATTATTGCAGTGGCGGCCGGGCAGCCTCCAATGATCCGTCTGAATTAATTTGCCTTTTATTAACAATTTTATGGCTATGAAAATATCATATCATATGCAGAATGCACTATAAAGAGCTGCTGCATCACAGATCGATAAGTAGCACCGTGGCGCATGCAGATTGGGGCGGGGGCAACTGTGTTTTAATAAAATTTAAATAAAGCTTTTGCATATGGGCCTATGAAATGCTTTCTACAGTCTTCATTTGTACTCCATCCCACCCCAAGTTACAATCGTGTCGCCAAACGTAAACATCAACAATAACCTCAGAAAATGTTGAAAAAGAGTTGAATTAGTTCCATTTGAAAAGTATTTTTATTTTGCCATCGAAGCTGATTCTAAAAGCAGAGTTGTATTTGTGTAATAGTCTTAGTTGGCTGAAAATATCAACTCCTCAAAAGTACTCTCCAATCAGAAGACGGAAAGAAGCTGGCATGCCTTCTAGAAGGCTCTAGTATCGATGATTCCAAATCTGATTGGGGCCAGCAACATTTGTTCTAAAGGTGTAGGCAGAAAAATTTTAAACATGGCGTCAGTCAAAAACCATCGACCAACAACTGTGTTTTCATGAAATGAAAATAATGTGTAAATAAAGCTTTTGCATATGGGGCAGTGAAATGCGTCTATGGTCGACATTCGTACTCCACCCCACCCTCCCAGCTACAATCGTGTGGCCAACTGTAAACCCCATTGACAATAATCTAATAACATGTCAGAAAACCAATTCTGAAGAAATCTTGTTTTTTTTTTTTTTTTTCCTCTCTCTCCCCCTTCTTTACTTAAAATAGGTTGGATTAGTTCCATTAAGAAGTCTTTTATTTTGCCATCGAAGCTAATGCTAAATGCCAAATGCTGAGTTGTGTTTCTGTACGGGCTTAATATATCAGCTCATCAAAAGTACTCCCCAATAAGAAGGTTTGAAGACGCTGGCATGCCTTCTAGAAGGCTCTAGTATCGATGATTCCAAATCTTATTGTTTAAAGCAACTGAGGTTAATCTTCACTTACACAGGGGCAAGCGACATTCGTTCAAAAGGTGTAGGCAAAAAACATGGCAACTAATGATGCTGAAATGTGTTGGCTAAATACTCTAATAAGGAGTGCATGTCTAGAAGCTGCGCAGCCGAGGCAAACGTTATGAAGGGAATGAGACTTTGGAATTATTTATTTAATAATTATTCATATAATGAAAAATATACTTAACCTCAGGATGTGATTCAGCTATTTTGAGGTCCTCTCTTTTGTATTTTTGTTCTTTAATCTTACATCTTAAATAAGTTTGTAGTACTTTTTATTTTTCATCCAGCTTCGTTTTTACAACTTTATAAATGGGGCATCTGTGAAAACTCAGTTTTTTTGTGGGCATACACGTAATGAGAACATCACTACAGGTCCTCACTTCCGATTAGATAAGGTGCTATACCCACTTAAAAAAAAAAAGGCACAACCATTTGTATCCAGATTGCAGCAATGTTTAAGTTAATGTATAGATTATTAGGCGGTGACCTGCTGGTGGACTGGCATTCCCACCAGGCTCCGCTGACAGGCAGTGAAATAGCCACAGTGCGCTGAAAGTACCTGGCTGTCCACCGTTTGACACTTTTCCCCGTTTCTAATACTCTGCCATCTGGTGCATTCCACTGCTCGTTCCTGAGAGAGGATTAGTTCCACTGTTACATTGTGAACATGGCATTGAGCGCTCCGTGTACATATACATATATAATCTCCTTCATATCCTTGTCATTGACCTTCTGATGATCTAATTCTACACATTCGCATAATTTTGCCAATTACTAATTCATAATATTGGCTTTCTCTAAACAGCTTTTTAAAACAATCCAGTATTTTTTTTTTTCAGGATTAAAGCATTTGGATAGAGATAGAAATCAGATATACAGGGGATTTGGCTTTAGATAGCCTGTACAATGCTCAAAAACTAAATCTAGTAACTTTGTTGCTGCAAGCGATGATATTCCATGAGGGAACCAATTAAAGATGGATTTTAGATATGATTTTTATTTATAATCACTAGATCATAATACATCCATCATCAAACGTACTTTTTTGTGTGATGTCCATTTTTAAAGGTTGTTGTTAGTGAGTCTAGACATCCACCTAAGAATCGGTTTAAAGTAACGCACAAAGAACCAACGTTTGATTTCTGTATTCACATGGGATGCATGAAATAATGAACTTGCGTAATGTTTTATTCACTTGATTAAAAAAAAAAAAACACACACACACACAATGATGTGAAAAAATACAGTTTCCAGTTGGACATTATTTTTGGAACGCTCCCACAGCTTAGTTCTCGGATTTGACAAAAGCATTTATTTTAAGCATTTAAGCATTTAATATCCATCCAACCTTATCTTCCACTTATTCCTCTACTAGGGTCACGGTGGGGTTCCCCATGTCCATCCAGGGGGTAACATCTTGGGCGCTGGGCAGGTACACCCAGGACAGGGCACCAATCCATTTCTGGGTACACACTCGCACACACACTCAGACTATGGGGCAAATTAGAGCTGTCAGTTTACCTTGAATCCATGTATTTGGTAAATCCAAGCAGACACAGGAAGGACATGGAAACTCCACCCAGATTGGGATTGGAACCCAATGCTGAGAGGAGAACGTGCTTACCATCAAGTTTTTTATTTGAATCTATTAAAATATTGTGGTAACTTTACCTCTCCCACACACACACAAACACATACACACACACACTATTACACAGTCACATATCACACGTGATTGAAAATACAAGTGCTGGGGACCAAAAAAAAGGGACCTCAAGTTATTTAGTCAAGTACTGCTGTGAGTGTGTGAGTGTTGAGTGGTTAGAACAATCGAGGTTATCAAGGACTGTCGAGCGCTAACTGTGTTTCAATAGACGTTTATACGGCGCCACGACGAGAGCGACGGTGGAATAAAGAACCGATGAAAAGAGATATGCATACAATGGAACGGAACGTATAAAAAATGCGCACTGTTAGATTTACAATGTCGGGATAAGAGCCTCTCAGCATCAGCATTTAATCCAAGTTGTCTATCCATCCGGTGGGGGTTCTCCATGCCCAACCAGGGGAGAACATCTCGGGCGCTGGGTAGATACACCTAGGACAGGGCGCCAATCCATCGCTGGGTACACACTCACACACACACACTATACAGGGCAATTTAGAGCATTCAAATTACCTTGAATCCATGTTTTTGGACTGTGGGAGGAAACCGGAGAACCCGTAGGAAACCCACGCGGACACGGGGAGGACATGGAAACTTCACTCCGATCGGGATTCGAACCAGGAATCCTCAGCGCTGAGAGGAGAACGTGCTAACCACTATGCTAACTTTAACCAACAGACTTAAAAAAACTGAACTCTGACCTGTACAGTTGGTTCCTCTTGCCGTGTGCACTCTTCACTGTAGAACTGGTCAGCGCTTACTATCACCGAGCCAACATTCCGATTAAGCGTCTTGGTCAGGGCCGACTAACGGTGGCAGAAACCGGAGAGCAGACCGAAGGCGAGCAGGCTGACTGAACATTTGTTTAACAGCGGGGAGAGTAGGAATCCTGTTTCAGTGCCAGGTGCAAACACTGATGAGAAAGCCACGGACATCAGTGCCAGCTTGTGGGGGGAGGGAACGAGCTCCTCCTGTTCCTAATCTGTTATCCTGGATCTTTTGGTACCAGCTTTCAGGCTTTTATGCCACTTTGGGGCACTTTTCTAAACGGCTCTAAAAAGGTTGTTCTTTACATTCCCTTGTTGAGGCCGTCTCGGGGTTTGAGATGCTTTTTCAGAATGTTGGGATGACTTGTTTTTGTCTGAAACTTCTATATACCATGTTTCCCCCCCCAAAAAAATAAGACCTCCCCTTTTGAGGTTTTGGTGAATTGCTAAATATAAGCCCTTCTCTGAACGTAAGACGTAGCAAAATTTTGATTTGGAAGCATACCCGCTGAAGAGAAACCCATGCGGGACATGAAAACAGTCACATGACTTAATCAGGTCAGAGTTCAGAGTCTTCAGAGTAGAGTTGGGAATTAATGCATGCTTGTTGTTATTCTCTGCTGTTGTTACTTCTTGGAAATTATCGCTTGTAAGTTATATTTGTGTTTACGTTTGCCTCTCAACGCTGGGGGTGATGTGCTGTGCATGTGCTCCCCGTGTCCGCGTGGGTTTCCTCCCACAGTCCAAAAAAATGTATTCAAGGTAAATTGAATGCTCTAAATTACCCTGTATAATCTGTGTGGCCGTGTGAGCGAGTGTGTGTCCAGCGATAGATTGGCGGCCTGTCCAGGGTGTATCTGCCCAGCGCCCGAGATGTTCTCCCGTGGATGGGCATGGGGAACCCTACCGTGACCCTCATAAAGGAATAAGCGAAAGATAATGAATGAATGTTTTGGAATATGAAGTTTCCAACCTGAAGGTCACGGGTTTGATTCCCAGTCCCACCAACTCTGGCTGAAGTGAATGGGGTCAGGACATAGGGTTGATACAGCAGCAATTAAGGTTAAGGATCTCGCTCAAGGACCCACCTGGGACTTGAACCCACAACCTTAAGATTGATAGTCCAATACTATTTAAACGACATAGGTACCTGGCAGTTAAATAGGACAGCGATGAGCATTGCGACGCACCATGTGCAGGGTGTAACACATGGTCCTTGGTGTAGATTGGGATTTGGTACGTTCTTTGTTTGCTGTAACAGAGCTGTTCTTGGGCCGAATGGACATATTACTGCTTATTTAAGTTTCTCACGACCTCACGAGATGAAAGGGGAGGTGGAACCAAGAATAGCTGCACACAGACTATTAGCGGAACCTCCAGCAGGTGTCTTAGTTACCGTTCATCCATCTTTGGTTCCATCTGCCAAACGAATCAGCATCCGATCGTCCACACTCGCCGCCACTCACAGCCTCCAAAGTGTGGTAATGTATGCCCATCCCATGCATCCCATGCCCATGTTTCAGGCCATGGGCAGATACACCCAGGAGAGGGCGCCAGTCTAACTGCAGGCACACAGTTACATACAGACACTCTGAATATGGGCATTGAAGAGCAACCGATTCATCTTGAATCTATGTTTTTGGATGGATTTAAAAAAACCAGGGAGGAGAACATGGACAACTCCATCCAGATCAGGATTCGAACCCGGATCACCAGTGCTAAGAAACGACATGCTAACCACTACAACACTGTGCCACTCGTGATTATGGAATTGAAACAACTTATTGATTTTAAGTGGTTGAGGTTCCATTATTCCCACAATGCGATGTCTGGAACTCATTGTGCGTGTGTGCGTGTGCGTGTGTGTGTGTGTGTGTGTGTGTGTGTGTGTGTGTGTGTGTGTGTGTGTG
>JAOUQT010069842.1:0-10308 GCA_025769995.1 Xyliphius kryptos
GGTGAATCATCCCCAAGAGAGTTGAGCCACGCTCCAGAATAAACACTTTGAGAATAAACTCTAAAATATTACACCGCGAAAAAGATCCCCTGAACTCAAATTGTAGTCTAGATAATAAAATAAACTCTGACAATTTAACACTTGTGAGTGTGTGTCCAATGATGGACTGGCGCCCTGTCCCGGGCGTGTTTCCCAGCGCCCGTGATGTTCTCCCCTGGGTGATGATGAATGAATGAATAATTTGTCATTTTAATTTTATCCCAAACAATGTCATGGGGCAGCGCTAGAGCCTATCCCATCCACTTCCCAACTGTTTTTAGTACTCAGCATTAACCCTACAGAATTCAGCAGTAAGATTTTTGTAGTTGAACATGAAAATTTGACCATTAACTGCTTCACCATTAGCCATCAGATAAGCTGATATTTAAAATTCTACTTATATAAATGTCGGCTGTTCTTTGGGTTTTAAAATGTGTTCCAAATTTTCCAGGACAGTGTCACTCTGACCACAAAACAATCAAGATTTAGTAACCTGGTTTCAATTGTCCAATTGTTGTGGTACAAACTTATACTAGGTCTTACTCTTATTCTGTTAAACAAGGTGTACGATGCAACTTATAAGTGACGACTTATTAAGTCACTAAATATGACAGCATTACACAAGAAACTCCAACAAACACAAAATAATTACACCCCCATCAATATATACACACTTGAATGGGTACAGATTGTTTCTACACTTCATTAATCCATTTGTTTTTCTGCAAACTGTTACTACATTACCTCTGCTCCCTAATGGCAGGACCTTCGTGAGACCATCCCAGTTTTTATTTGGTTGGTGGATGATCCCCGGCAGCTCTGCAGTGATGTACAATGTTTACACGCCCTGAAATCACAGCTAAACTAAAAATAATCCACCAACCAAAAATGTCCAGGATTAATAAAAGGACGGATTAGAGGATGACTAACACCGTCTGAGCAGCGACACATGAGCTACCGTCTGATTTTGCATCTATGAGGAGGTGCAATAAGGTGGGTGTCCAACAGCGTGTACAATGAATGGACACCAACTCATTTGATTATGTCACTAAACCTGCAACTGCATGTTAGCACAGGTGGTCCTGCGCACAGAAACGTTTACACGGCGTCGGCAACTCGTCCACGTTATCAAAGTCAGATACTTATTTGGGTTTTACTTCAGAATTAGGCAGGAGTTCATTGTTTGTGAATATCTAAAAACCGTGGTTATTAACGAACGTGGCCTGAGGTGTGGGGCTATTTCACTCTAACAGCCACAAACTATATGGGGCGATTTATAGCATCCAATTGACCTTAAATCTATATCTTTGGACTGTGGGGAAAAAAACAAAACCTGGAGGAAACCCACGGGGAGAACATGGAAACTTCACCCTGATTGGGATTCGAACCGGGAATCTCCAGTGCAGAGGAGAATAGGCTAACCACTATGCCACCATGCCACCTGAATAAATGCATTAATACATACATTCATCATCTTCCACTTAATCCTCTATGAATGTCAAGGGGGGGCGGTAGTGGTATGGCTTAACCTGCCCATACAGGTGAGAATGTCTCGGGCGCGAGGCAGACACACCCAGGACAGGGCGCCAATCAATCGCTGGGCACACGCATACATATACAGACTATAGGGGGTAATTTAAAGCAGACAATTCACCTTAAATCTATATCGTTGGACTGTGGAACAAAAAAAAAAAACTAAGAACCCGGGGGAAACCCACGTGGACAACATGAAAACTCATGGAAAATGGTTGCGGGGGTTCTTCATGCCAATCCAGGGGAGAGCGTGTCGTGTGGATACACCCAGGACAGGGCGCCAATCTTTTGCTGGGCACACACTCACTCACACTATAGGGGCAATTCATGCTTTTGGACTTTGGGAGGAAACTGGAGAACCTGAAAGAAACCTACACGGACACAGGGAGGACATGGAAACTCCACGTAGATTTGGAATTGAACCGGGAATCCCCAGTGCTGAGAGGAGAACGTGCTAACCACTATGCCACTGTGCCACCCTAATAATTATTATTTAGATGTTATTAGGACCCTGGCATTGAAACATTATAACTTGTGACCCAGTGTACAAACCAGAAGGATGTGGGTTCGAGCCCCAATACAAATCAATCCGTCATCTATAAAATAAAAAAGATTATTTATACTTTATTTCTACATTTGTTAAGAAGCAACCTCAGCTATCTTCCGCTTATTCCTCTACTAGAGTCGCTGTGGGGTTCCCCATGCCCATCCAGGGGAGAACATCCTAGGCGCTGGGCAGATACACCCAGGACAAGGTGCCAATCTATCGCTGGGAACACACTTACTCATCCACGGCAATTTAGAGCATTTAATTTACCTGGAATTCATTTTTTTTGACTGTGAAAGCGGAGAACCCGGAGAAAACCCACGCGGACAGGGGGAGGACATGGAAACTCCACCCAGATCGGGATTCGAACCCCCGGCGCTGAAAGGAGAACATGCTAACCACTAAACCCCCTTGCCGCCCAGCTATTAAATCATCTGAATATATTTATTTAATGTTATGAAGGTTAACAGGCGAGCAACATGTCTAAAGAGAACATGTTAATGTGTCTTCCACAGAGTTCACTTTGCTTGTGATTTTAAAAAGCTAAAAAAATTGAATTTGTACATCAACTACTCGGCCATTATAAATCTTCCGTCTAATGAAGGAAGAGTCGCCGTTTCAGTAGAAGTAGCCTAATCCATCACGTTTTCATCACCGCCGTGCATTATGAGATAAAATATTCGAACCCCCCCCCCCCACACACACACACAATACTTCTTTTTGCTTATAAATGAGTGTATGGTTGTGATTTATAGCTTTGTGTGTTTAATGATCACAAATCTTTCCTACAAAGATCTGCTTTACGCATCTCACTGAGAGCGATCAAAAGTACAGACTGGGTGAGCGCTGTAAATTTGGGGTGAGTGATGGCGCTACATTCTCTCCAAACGACTCGCTCCGTAACCATGGTTTCACAATTGACACTCGTCTTAAACTCTCTGATCAGGTAACTAAAACTTGCTGTTCCTGCAGATTTATTCGGTACATCAGGAACGTTAGAACTGAACAGGCTACTCAGCTCTTCTTCAAGCCCTTAGCCTTTCCCGGCTCTAAAAACTTTAAAGAAGACGGGCTTGAAGAAAGTTATAATAGGTCAATCAGTAAACGACGTCTCTGAAACGTGCTGTAAAAATGACGCTTTTTTAAAAGTAATAAGTTGCTAGATTTGTTGCTTGTCACTTTTTTAAAAAGTAATAATAAGTTGCTGGATTCGTTGCTAGTCGCTTTTAAAAAAGGTGCTAGATTTGTTGCTATTTTCTTTTTTTTAAAAAGTCCCTAGATTTGTCGCTAGTCGCTTTAAAAAAATATATAAGTCGCTAGCTTTGCCGCTCCTGACTTTTACAAAAAAATTAATTGCTAGAATAAGTCGCTAGCTTTGTCGCTAGTCTCTTTAAAAAAAATAAGTCGTTAAATTTGTCGCTAGTTTTTTTTTTTTTTTTTACAGAATAAGCCGATAGCTTTGTCGCTAGTCGCTTTAAAAAAATAAGTTGCTAGATTTGTTGCTAGTTGTTTTTTTTAACAGAATAAGTTGCTAGCTTTGTCGCTAGTCTCTTTAAAAAAAATAAGTCGCTAGATTTGTTGCTATTTTTTTTTACAGAATAAGTCGTTAGCTTTGTCGTTAGTCGCTTTAAAAAAATAAGTCGGTAGATTTGTCGCTAGTAGCTTTAAAAAAATAAGTCGCTAGCTTTGCCGCTCCTGACTTTTACTAAAAAAAATAAGTTGCTAGATTTGTCGCTAGTTGTTTATTTTTACAGAATAAGTTGCTGGCTTTGTCGCTAGTTGCTTTAAAAAAATAAGTTGCTAGATTTGTTGCTAGTCGCAAAAAAAAAATATAAGTCGCTAGCTTTGCCGCTCCTGACTTTTACAATAATAAGTCGCTAGCTTCGTCGCTAGTTGTTTTTTTTTTTTTTTAAAAGCTGCTAGATTTGTCGCTAGTCGCTTTAAAAAAAATTTTTTTACAAAAAAATAAGTCGCTACCTTTGTCGCTCATGACTTTTACAAAAAATAAGTTGCTAGATTTGTCGCTATGTGTTTTTTTCCAGAATATGTTGCTAGCTTTGTCGCTTTAAAAAAATAAGTTGCTAGATTTGTCGCTATGTATTTTTTTCCAGAATATGTTGCTAGCTTTGTCGCTTTAAAAAAAATAAGTTGCTAGATTTGTCGCTATGTGTTTTTTTCCAGAATATGTTGCTAGCTTTGTCGCTTTAAAAAATATAAGTCGCTAGATTTGTGGCTAGTCGCTTTTTTTTAAAATAAAATAAATCGCTGGTGGGTCTGAAAAGTGGATGAATACAGTGAGAAAGTCGCTAAGTCGAGAACAGTGGATGTCGCCTTTAAAGAGCAAGCGATTATTCGACATGCGCGACCCCGCTCCCGCGCTCTCTCTCTCTTTCGCTCGCTCCCGCTCTCCCCCCTCCTCCTTTTCCTCAGTGCCTGTTTGAGAGTCTCCTCCACACTCCGGCTGCTTCCTGTGTGGATGGCGGAATGGAGAGTCTCCAGCGTCGCTGCTCGCACACTGTTGGCTGGTCAGTCGTGGTGTGAACGCGTCCTCCGGTCCTGTCCGCGGTCTTGTCTCCGCTCCTGTCCTCGTTCGTTGGTCTTCAGTCGGTCGCCTCAGAGACATGTTTCTGGGCTCCGTGTGAGGCGCCGCTCGGGAGAGAGGAGGACGGCTGAAGTTCCAGATTGTGGTGACCGGGAGCCCGCGGTTCGGTTCGGTTCGGCTGTGTTCTGTAAGCGGCCGCCGCTTTGTTCGGATACCTCAGCCCGCAGCTGCTACGGGGCTGGCCGTCCATGAGCGCTGTGCCATGCCGAGGCTACCGCAACCGGGTCGCTGCTCCGGGGTTCTGGCTCTAACGCTGGCAGCGTGCGCCTTGCTCCGGGCCCACACACATCCCGGTAAGTTTGTTTAAATCTCCCTAAAACCTGCGCTCGGTACCGCGCGTCCTCTCCCCCTCAGTCCGGGGAACGTACGGTTAACAGCACCTGAGCGCCACGCCGTCAGTCTTCACCTCCAACTGCCACAAAGTGGTGGAATTTAGAAGCCCTACCTGCTGAGTTACTCTGCTCCCCGCGACCCGGCCGACAGATGGCGAAGAGGGCAGAGTTTTCTGAGGCGAAAAGCTTCGGCGGGCAGCTGAAGGAACCGTTTTTTTCCGTTATTTCAAAAATATTCAAACGAGTTCAAACGGAGGAAGCGGCGAGGCTCGCGCGCAGCTGGGAACTGTACTACACAACAGCGCTCTTTATCTCACAAACAAGTTCCTCATCATCATCATAATTAGGGAGTCGAACGAAGATTAATTTTGCTCAGATGTTTCTTCTTCTCTCTCTCTCTCTTTTTTTTTTCTTTAATTTTTTGGTGTTTTTTTGGGGGTCACCAAAACTTGGAAGGTAGGTGCAGCTGGTGTGCATCTTCTCCCACAACAAAAATCACACCGATTGGCCCATAATTGGCGCTATAGTGCAAAAAAACGCGTTTATGCTTCAAGTTTTCAGTTTATTGTGCATTGAAATTCTTCTGGTGAGACGTAGGAATCAACACTGCAGTAAAGAATTTCATTCGACATAAAATGCACAAATTTTACACAATCAATACACAATATACACACATGCGTGGTATGTTCTGCACACATTTTCCCTCCCCAGACAAACAACTCCATAAGCTACGCAATTTTGGTTATTGCAAAATACCATACATTGAACTAGTATTTAAATTACCATCAATTTTCTTGGATGTAATGCAAGATGTCCAAGACCGTAAGTACTGCAGACATTTGGAGAGTATGTGCAGCTGCTGTGGACCATCTCCCATAACATTTACTCCGATTGACCTAGAATTGGCTTTATAGTGCGACAAAATGCGTTTAGGCTTCTAACGTATACCCAAAAAATTTCACAAACTGCACACATTTTTGTCCTGACTGCCCGACCCCAAACAAACAACTTTGCAATTTGGACCCCTGTGCTACACACGCGTTGTTTTTTGGTATTTAGCAACCTTTGAAGAACCTACTTCCGTGAACTAGCCCCATCAAAAATATTCATGCTCTTCATTAATTATCAAAAAAAAGTTTTCAATTCCATCAAACTGGTACATGCAAATCAATCCATACGTCAAAACTCTATTACAAAATAAACGAAAGCTCCGTCTCTTATGTCTTTCTATAAGGGCAGTCTGTCTAACTGGACTTTTTCAGAAGAAGGCCGCTATATGCAAATAATTCATACGTCATAATTCTAATTCATAGTCTCCATGGAGACGGGTAAACATCCTGGAATCATTATTATTTAACACGATGCTGCTAGCCGAGTCTTCATACATGTGACATTTCCACTGCGGTGATTTAAGAATGTTATGTATATACGTTTATATAATGGATAAATTCATCACACCGATAACCCATAATGTGGAGGTTTAGAAACCGATCCGGTGCTGTCTGCGACGGCGGCTCGGGGGCAACCGTCTGTAGCCGCTGGAGCTTTGTGTGCGTTTCAGGACGTGGATATTGTGTGCACGTGTTCCTCAAACGGGAGAACGTGTGGATTTGCGCGCGCGCGGTTGCAACTCAACCAGCTGCCATTGCCGTCACGCTGACTGAAAATTAGGGCTCTGTGTCGTCGTTGATCAGAACAGCGTGGTGCCATTAATGCACAGGGCAGCCCCTTTTAAGTACACGGATGTGTGGCGTATGGAAAACATTCATTATATAGTATAAATATAATGTATGGGTATGTCTTGAATGGTGACACTGATTGTGGTGTTTATGTAGAAGGTGCAACGGTGTCATATATGCTGTCAATCAATTAAAAAAGGCCAACTATGTAAAAAATATATGGCATTTTAAGCAATACCTGTTTAAGGTATTGATTTTTCAGTATTTTGTTGTGTACATACCCTTCATTACAGTATCCTATAGCATGAAGAATGAAGATGAGACATTTCTCACAGATTACACGTAAACAAAACACTTTAATTACCATATATATGTATATAACCCACTTCAAGACATATAGTTTGATGCATTCAGTGTTGCATCTCATTTGCAATCCACCAGTGGTTTAGCGCCTCGCTGCTCGCTTTAAAACACAAAAAGCACCACTGTGTGTGTTTGGGTTCTACAACATAATGGTGGACTCGTATTGAAACAAGTGTGAGTATGGAAGAGTAGTATATTTAGGAATGCTGTGCTGGTCTCATGATGCTTCTGCTTTTGGTGTTTCCAGTCTTAATGCCGTCTCTCATTGTGCCTGATCAGAATGCTGGAGAGGGGCTGCCTGTGGGACTTGGATGGATTTTGTTTTCTATTAAAGGAGAGTGAACAGAAAGACCTTAAGTCTGTACTTTTCAGAGAAGGGCTCTTGCTCAGTATGAACATCCATCCATCTTCTGCTTGTTCCTCTACGAGGGTCGCGGTGGGGTTCCCCATGCCCATCCAGGGGAGAACGTCTTGGGCACTGGGCATATGCGCCAATCCATCGCTGGGCACACACTCCCTCACTTACACATCCACACACACTATACAGGGCAATTTGGAGCATTCAATATACCTGGAATCCATGTTTTTGGACTGTGGGAGGAAACTGGAGAACCCGGAGAAAACCCATGCGGACACGTGGAGGACTTGGTAACTCCACCCAGATTGGGATTCAAATCGGGAATCCCCAGCGTGAGGGAGAACGTGCTAACCGTTACGCCACCGTGCCGCCGCATTATGAACCTTTAATAGAAAAAATTTGTTGACCGTGGAAAGATCTAGTAAGTCCAAAATTTTTCCGTATTTACATTATCGGGGCCTCGTACACGTGGTAGGTAACCTGTAAACAGTACACGCTATACAGCCATAGGGGGCAATTAGGGAAAGGTGCATGGTGGCGCCACATAGTTTGGAGCAACCAAATCTGGGTGTGTCCATCTTGGTTCAGTTCTTTAGGGTCCGATGTGGATGTGGAACCCCCCCCCCATCCACTCCGTCTTCATGAGCTGGTTTGAAATAATAGAACACAACATTGCCGGTCTTTCTGATTTCCCATGTAGCCGGATGTTGCTTGTCTTTTCTCTTAAAAAGCATCATTTTAAAAGGAATTTCATTTCTATTATCCAGCCTCCTTTCCCTCCTTTTTGTGTTTTCAAGAAAAAGCTCTCTGATTTTCCTTTTTTTTTTGTACTGCTGGGATGATACAGCCAAGCTTTTATTTGCATTCTCAGCTCGTTCTTTGGTGACAGACAGGCATTTTAAGTGAATCTGGAGAACAAATCCTCTGTATTTATTTCCAAGCGGCAGGTAGTGTATAAAGTGCAGATATGTTTTTTTTTTTTAAGATCTTAAATGTGACTGTTGCTTCGGAAAATGGTTGCCTTGGGGCAACTAACAAACTGTGAAGTGTTAAAGCTAGAAGATGAAATGTACAGTAGCTTAACCACACGTACGGTGCGTTGTCTACGGCCGTGAGACCGAAAGGCAAAAAGACCGCAGTAGAAGGAAGAGGCATGTAGTTCGGCCCAGTACGCCGTGCATTACGGGTCGCAGTAATAATTCAAATCTCCTAAAAGGTGTCAAGACTATCTGCTTTTAGGACTCCACCCCCACCCCCCCGTTCTTTTATGTGGCCCGGAGAAGCGTATCTGCGCCTAATAGAAGAGGATAATTTGCTAAACGTCCACTCACTAACGGCCACTTAAACCCCGCAGCCTCTAGAGGGAAATATCTAGACACTGCTGATATTTGGGTTGCGCAGGCCGCCCCCTGGAACAACATTCTCGTAATCTTTAAAATCATCTTTTCACCCTCGTCGCTCATTAGCGAAGACTTTCAGTGCGCCGTGCCCAGCTTGGTGCAATCGGCCGAGAGATTGATTACATTTGAAACTGCGGGCAGGGATCTGACATGTTACCGTTACAGCTTAGTAAATTGCAGCGATGGCTTACGTTCTGCGTTCGTTATGCGCCGCTCGTTAGACCAGTCCGGTATAGCCTGGGATGTATATATAGTCTTGCGTTTTGTGCCTTAATCCCGGTGTTTAATGATGTTGTGCGAGTGTGTATATGTGTGTGTGTGAGTGAGACTGCCTGTGTGCGGAGAAAACACCCGTCTCCTGTCAGCCGGCGCTGCGTGCCCTCGACTTCCATTGTTCTTTACAGCATTGTTTTTATAATGGCCTGGTGAGGTCTTTTTTTTGCATGAGGAAGGGTGAATACTTCCCATAATTCTCTTCCAGGTTCTCTCTCTTGTATATTATTTTTGGGATTGTGCAGCAGGCCGCTTTGTAAAGGCTGCTGCTGCTGCTGTTTTCTTCTGGCCCTGTTTGAATCCTTTTACCGAGGCCTGCCTGGCTTCCTGTTCGTAGCGTCTGTGGGCAGAAGGCTGATTTCATGGCACTCTGTGTATCTCCATTATCCCAGCTCAAACAGTGAGCAAAGCAGCTGATCCTGTCAGCTCTCTCGCTGTTTTCCTAAGCTGCACGTCCTTACTGTTCCACTGCTTCGGCTGTACTCTCTGATGTCTTGGCTTCGTTTAATATTTCTCTTAATCCATGCGTCTCTGCGTGTGGATCTTGGAATTTGCGTATGTGTCGCCAATCGATCGCCACTGTAGCACGTTCCTCAAATCGTCTGCTCGGCATGACCACGGTGATTTTCTTCCAACGTGGGAGTGTAGCTCATTGGTTAGGATGTTGGGGTGTCAGTCTAAAGGTTGTGGGTTCAAATCCCAGCTCCACTGAAGTTACCAGTGTGGGTCCTTGAGCAAGACCCTTAACCCTCATTGCTTCAGGGTGCTGTATCAACCCTGTGTTCTGACCCCAAACATCATGTTGGCATTCTTGTAAGTCATCACTGGGCAGCGTCATTAAGCCATAAGATTTTTCTTACCGTTGCTGTGCTGATGACCCTCAGCTTCATTTGGCTTTTTCACCCGACGACCCCTCAATCTCTAATCGGATTTCCGCCTGCCTCACCGACATATCTGTTTGAATGAAGATCCATCATCTTAAATTAAACCTGGTAAAGACTGAGCTGCTTATAATTCCAGCTAAACCCACAATTCATCATGACCTGAACCTCCAAACTGAGGGTTCCACAATCTCTTCAACTGACTCGCTTCGTAATCTTGGTTTCTCAATGGACGATCATCTTAAACTTTCAGATCAGGTCACTAAAACGGTCCGTTCCTGCAGATTCATTCTGTAGAACA
>JAOUQT010069849.1:0-10308 GCA_025769995.1 Xyliphius kryptos
GGTCTTGCTAAGTGCCTCTAATTTCTATCTGTTGTCTGTTCCATTCACACAACAGCAAGTGAAACTGATTCACAATCAGTGTTGCTTCCTAACTGTACAGGTTGGTTTCACAGAAGTGTGGTTGACTTGGAATTTCATTGTGTTGTTTAAGTGTTCCCTTTATTTTTTTGAGCAGTATAGTTTTACAATAAGACAGTAGTCCATCTGCAGCTCTAAATACCCTGCTAGTCCACTTTACTTTGTTATCTGATGTCAAGGCCTACTTTTGGGTGTTTATGAGTGCTCCAGTGATGCTTAAATGATTATGGTGTGTTGTTGCACTGATAAGTGGGCTGTGATCAGGCGGCAGTGCTGCTTAAGCGTTAAACCATATCTCCTCTCACTGTCGACTGTATTACACAGAAGTCCGGTTTTTTAAGTGAAAACTGATTGCTGAGAAACAGGTTTCCAGTTTCAAATTAATAAAATACTCACGTGTTAATGGCCAAATAAAATAATGCAGTTCATAGAAAACATTGTGCATTGTATATTGTGCAATAATACGAATGTGAAGCAGTCAGAGGTCTGTATTATTGTCAATAATGTGTGGACAAATGGCTCAGCCAGTTGAAATTCACAGACCAAAACTACCAGTTTTGTAAGGTTAAACATGTGTGTGTTTGTGTCTATCTGCAGTGTATCTATGGTCACCCTGGAGAACCTCTTTTTAGCACACATGCCTATGCATCTGTGTTACATCACCAGCAGAACCCAGAATTCTATGATGAGGTGATTAAGGAATATAATATGTTAAATTCCTGTATATTCTTGTTAAATTATATTTAAAAAGTTATTCACTTATTTTTCATGTTTTAATTGTAGATTAAGATTGAACTCCCAACTCAGCTACATGAAAAACATCACTTACTCTTTACCTTTTATCACATCAGCTGTGACAGCAGCACCAAGAAACGTGATGTGGTGGAAACTCCAGGTACCAGAAGTTCTATGTAAACATTTACTCATCACCTAGTTATGTTGTTACCTAGTTACCTAAACATTTAATCTAATCTAATTACAGAATCATGGGTGTGTGTTTGCTTGGGTATTTGTGTGTGTTTGTGCGTGAATATCTGTGCATGTGTGTGTTTGTGCATGTGTGTTTTTCTTTCTGTGTTTGTGCATTTGTCTGCATGTATGTATTGTTTATGTGCATGTATGTTTCTGTGTCTGTGTATGGGCATCTGTCTGTGTTTGCACATTTACGTGTGTGTGTGTGTATGCATTTTCTTGTGGGGATGTTTGTGTGGGTGGTTCTGTGTGTTTACGCGCGCGCGCGTGTGTGTGTGTGTGTGTGTGTGTGTGTGTGTATTTGTTTATGTGCATGTATGTTTGTGCGTGCGTGTGTGTGTTTCTGTGTCTGTGTATGGGCATGTGTCTGTGTTGGCACATTTACACGTGTGTGTGTGTGTGTGTGTGTGTATGCATTTTCTTGTGGGGATGTTTGTGTGTGTGTGTTTGCGTGTGTGTGTATTTGTTTATGTGCATGTATGTTTGTGCGTGTGTGTTTCTGTGTCTATGTATGGGCATGTGTCTGCGTTTGCACATTTACATGTGTGTAAATGCATTTGCTTGTGGGGGGTGTTTGTGTGGGTGGGTCTGTGTGTGTTTGCATGTGTGTGTGTGTGTTTGCATGTGTGTGTGTGTGTGTGTGTGTGTGTGTGTGTGTGCAGGTACACAGTGGTGAAACGCATCACTCAGTGACCTGTTAAAGGTAAAGAATGAGAAGAATCACAGACGCCACGCCGCGCCGCACGTACAACAGACGGCGGCGAAGTCAGACTGAAGCCCTGAGGCCAGATGTGGACCAACAACAGATGCATTATGGGATTAAAATACAATGAGGTACAAGAGGGCGTGGCATTATTGTGAGCAACCCAAAGTACAGAGGTGTTCTTAGTCCTGACGCGTATTAAACACAATAACACACAATAACGCACAATAACGCACAATAACGCACAATAATACACAATAACACACAATAATGCACAATAATTCACAGCCTCAAGTGTCTTATTGCTTTTATAAATAAAAAACAGGGTTCGAATTATAAATGTGTTTATTGAAATTAAGTGATCTGCTGTTTTGCGGCGTAATCAAGTCCAGTTTTTAAAGTGAACGCCGCTCGCTGAGGAACAGGTTTTTGATTTCTCTATCAATTAAATACTGCCTTCTAGTGGCCAAATTACAGAATGCAGTTCATGTTGTGTGTTTGTGTAGTCTTGTGCGCGTTTGTGTGCACGCATGTGGGTGTGCGTGTGTGTGTGTGTGCGTGTTTGTGGGTGCATGTGTGTTTGTGAATGTTTGTGTTTGTGTGTGTATGTGTAGACTTGCGTGCGCGTTTGTGTGCATGCTTGTGTGAGTGCACGTTTGTGTGTGTGTGTGCGAGTATGAGTGTGTGCCTGCGTGTGTGTTTTTGTGTGGGTGTGTAGTCTTGAATGTGCATTTGTGTGTGTGGGTGTTTGTGTGGGTGCATGCGTGTTTGTGAATGTTTGCGCGCGTGTGTGTTTTTGTGCATGTATGCGTGTTTGTACATGTGTATGTGTGTGTGTGTGTGCACATATTTCGGTTAAAAATCAGATGAAGGGAAATGTAAACGCCGTTCTGTTTAAAATGTTAAACATTTATTTATTATTTTCATCAGAATTCTATAGAACTTTAAAAACAGTGTAGATAAACTCTACATTTATTCTATATAAAATGTGAGGTATGGATGTTGCACTCTCTATAATGAAGGAACTGGATTTACACTGATTTAAATGCAAACAGGCGCCTCAGCTTTTCAGATTTGACCGAATGTTTGCGGACGGATTAGCAATGAAAACAGAGGTTACACTGTACATTAAAAAATAAAATATAATTAATGTTCATCTGATTTTGTACTCATCTTTCATCTTGAAGAGTAATCAGTAAACCTATGGTGGTTACCATGGCAACGAGAATGCTGCATGAGTCTGATGCGTACCTCTCTCTGTCTTTTTTTTAAGATAAATGTCAAGCACAAACTTGATAAACATAAATTATATTTGCATGCGAGCCGCCCAGAACGCGTCCGTGACCCACTTTTGAGTTGTGTCTCAATCGCTGCTCTAATGGATTAACAAAAAACTTGTGTCTCACACTCCAGCTGTTTATCGTCCTCAAACGTGAACAGGTTTTTTTTCCACACACTGTAATTTGACCAAATTTATTCACATGAACGATCCCGCTTGCTGCTGAAGGAAATGTAAAGCCGTCTGCTTTGAGCTTGCAGCGCGATTTGGACCGACTCACTCTGAAGTCTGTAATTCAGTGTTAACCCAATGCGCCGGCACTGCTAATGTTCACTCTGCAGAGAACCAGCACACAGTCCATACCTCACCTGAATATATTAACCGATCAAGAAACCTCAAAAGGAAGCCGAAGCGCGGAGCCTTTCATGTCTACACACTGCAAAATATTTATAGGAATTCAATATTTCACCGTCTACAGGAAAATAAAACATGATTGTAACCCGAGGTCTGAGCCGCACTGAGGCTGCCGAATGTACTGCACTCTGCCGGGACGCATGTACCTCCCCGAATTATACACCACCTGATTATAGAGCGCCATCAACTGTCACCCAGCAGCTTGATTTACGGCGCGTCCGTGAGTCTTCGGTATCAGGATGGCGTGATTCGTGGATGTGTCCAGTGAGTCACTTGCTGTTCCCTTTAAGAACTAGGTGGCGCTCTGACTTTGGCAGATTGCTCTTTAAACTGGGCAGCTACCTAAACTCATCAACCAGCCAAATAACAGCCGTTCTGTGAGAGTTCTGAACGTATGGAGAGAAAAATGAACTGCAAGGTCCATCAGTATGTTAACAGGAACTAAATGCAGTACAGAAACAGAAAGACGGACCTAATAGACTAAGATTCAAGTATTGGTAAAGTTTATTTAACAGATGCACAGGGTCACGTACAGGGACAATAAATAAAGCAATACGGTACGAGAGGGTGAGGTATTATAGTACATGAATCACGCTGTCGTTAGGCCTGATGCATAGCGGAGTGCAGTTACACCTCGTGATTTATTCACGCCTAGAACAAATATGAAGGGTGTCTTCAAAGTAATGTACGGTGGAGAGGAGATCCGTCGATTGAAAAGTCTGACGTGTGTTTGTTTCTCAGATTTCGTCAACATTTAAACTTAAAGTACAGAATCTGAATACAACAAAAGGGAAGTGTGTGCGTTTATTATAATATACACATTATATAATATCTGCTTCTGCCCGTCTAACTGTTTTGGCGCAGACACACCGCAACCACAACGCAGCGCCACCTGCCTTCCAAACACATCCAATACACCGTACTGTACACCACCCAGGTACATCCAGGTACAGCAGGGGGCGCAAAAGGAAGACCGGCAAAGCTCTACGCTAACGCCCAACCCCCACAACCTCCCGAGGATAAGAAAGCGCTCAACCAACGCGTCGTACTGAACAGCATCCAGCTGAAACCTACAAGCAAAACCAGGACGATGGGCAAGGCGGGGGGATGCTGTCTGGTACGACGTGTTGGTTGTGCGAGTAGACGCGCTTCCTTAACGTCAGGAGTTTGTTGCCGGCGGCGGAGGGCTGGAGTGCACCTGTGTGAAAACCATCTGACCGCGCTCCACATTATTCAAAGCAAAATCGTTAATAATCTGCTCTTCTGCAACATTATCGAGTCCGTTGTTTAAAGCTGACCGCTGAGCTACAGGATACCGGTTTCTCTAAAAATGAATACTGCCATCTAATGGCCACATTACAGAACGCGGTTTATAAAAAACGTGTTTAGTGCTCATCGGGAATCGGCTCGCCGTTTTCTTTAATATGAGTTAAAATAATGTGAAGCGATCAGAGGTGTGTGTTATTGTCAATAATCTCACAGATGGATAAACGGCTCAGCCAATCAGATTTCAGGAGCAGAACTACCCGTTTTATAGGTATCTCTAATTCACTAAACCAGGAAGTTGGAAGAAAACTGGAGCACCAGAGAGAAATCCACACAGAACCTGGAAGAACATGCAAACTCCACACACAAAGAACCTGGAAATGAAACCCAGGAACTTGTTGCTGTTTGATGGCATCAGATCTTTCTATAATGGTTTTAACGTTGATGTCATACAGCCTGCAGAGTGAGGACCTTGCTCAAAGTCACACAGTGGTAACTGAACCCACTGGACCTGAGATTTAAACCCACAGGCTTTAGATTAATAGCCCAACCCCCTGAACACTGACCTCCCATAAAGGTCATGGAGGAAGGTGCTGAAGCCTATCCATGCACTCACAGGCATCGGCTAAACGCAGTGACCAGACCAGCCGTCTTCAGAGCTTTACGAGAAAATGCATGCAATCATGGGGCGAACATGCAAACTTTGTGTTAAGCCTCTAGATCACTGAATTTCATATGAGAAAAGAAAATCAATCAGTCTTTTAGTCGTGAAATTAATAACAGAACATTGATCAGGATTTTGGGGTCGTTTGACTCGCAGCATGACAATCATCTGAATAGCAAGCAACAAGTAGGTGGCGCCATCCTGGACTTCCTACGTCTTAATGAGTACTTAGAGAAGGAGATGAAGACCATTTCAACCTTCTAACCTCAGAGCGCTCACCTCATCATGCTGGACGTGTAAAAGAAGGAGCGTCCCGAATCAGGAAAGTAACTTCTTATACCCCCACCACTTTATAACCGCAAGAACAACTTCAACATTTTAATCAAAAACACAGAGTTATAAACTTTCCCAATCATAGGGAGAACATTATAAACAACAAGATCATTTCCATATGGTCCTCACACAGAGTTATTTACAGTCATGCCTACGGTTCCACAGAAACAACGTAATATCATCTGTTTATCTTCTGCTTAATTCTCCATGGGGGGGGGGGGGTGTCCCATCCAGGGAGAACAGTTTGAAAACACACACACACACACACACACCCACACACACACACAATATCCATGATTTGGGACTGTAGGAGGAAACTCAAGAACCCAGACCCACACAGACACAAGGAGAACATGCAAACCCCAACAAAATGGAGACTCGACCCAGGATCCCCAGCACTGAGAGGTGGATGAGCTCACAATCACACCACCATGCCGTCCTTTATGAATGGTTCTCATCTCATTATCTCCTGCTTAGTCCTCTACTGGGGTCGCGGTGGGATTCCCCATGCCCATCCAGTGGACAACGTTCCAGGCGCTGGGCAGATACACCCAGGACAGGGTGCCAATCCATCGCTGGGCACATACTCACAAACACGCAACATATAGGGGTAATTAAAAGCATCAAAGCCAACAAATGGATTGAAGGTGAAGTTTGCCTGTTCTCCTTGTGTCCGTGTGGGTTCTCTCTGGGTACTCAGGGACCAAAAACATGGATTCAAGGTGAATTGGCTTCCTTATGGCTAGTAGAGGATGACATGGGGAGAACATGCGAACACCACCCAGACGGGGATTTGAACCCGGATCCTCAGCGCTGAGAGGTGGACGTGCTTACAAATCCATCACCCCTATATGAACACTTCTCACCTCATTATCTTGCGTTTAATCCTCTACTAGGGTCGCGAGTGGGTGGGATATGGGATCCCAGTGCCCACTGAGGGGAGAACATTTTGGGCGCTGTGCAAATATATTAAAGGCAGGATGCCGATCCATCACCGGGCACACACTCCCTCACACACGCTATGTAGGGGCAAGTAAGAGTGCTCAATTTATCTCAAATCCATGTTTTTGGACTGTGGGAGAAAACCGACAAACCTGGAGAAAACCCAGATGGGGTTGCATGAGAACATGCAAACTATCCAGATTGGGATTCGAACCCGGATCCTCACCGCTGAGAGGTGGGCATGTTCACAACCATGCCACCCTTGATGAATGGTTCTCATCTCGTTATCTACTGTTTAATCCTCTACTAGGGTCACGAGGGGGCAGGATTTCCCCATGTCCATCCAGAGGAGAACATTTTGGGCGGTGGGTGTGCCAATCCATCGCTGTGGACACATTCACAGACATAGGACAGCCAATTCACCTTGAATCCGTTTTTGGTCTCTGAGTACCCGGAGAAAACCCACACGGACACGGGGAGAACACGCAAACTCCAGCCAGATGGGGATTCGAACCTGGATCCTCAGCGCTGAGGGGTGGACGTGCTCTACATTACACCACGGTACACAGTGATGCTGCTGTGATTGAACATTAAAGGTCCAACTTCTCACCTACAACTCCTCCAGCGTGCAGAAGTGAAACAGTTTACAGAGGAAAACATTCGAACAACATTTCCTCCAATCTGTGATCCCAAAATCCCCTCATCTTACACACCTCACCTCCGCTACCGCTCGCCCCGACGACTCGTTTTGTGCACACTGCTAATTACCCAATGAAGTACCACAGCATGTTCTCCCCTGCCACAACTCCATAACAGGAGTCCTCTGTCCACCGAAACAAAAGTCTCCCACGCCTTCAGTCCTGAACCCCAGATGTTGAACCCAATCCAGATCTCCTGTCCTCAGAGTGAGAAGCTCGCGGAGAACGACATGGAGATGCTCTGTACCTTGTCCTGATGCTGAGCTGCTTTGGCCGGAGCGCTCGGTTCCTTCATCGTGGTCATTACGAGCAAACTGCAGAACACTGACCGCGCACGCTGAATTACAATTACAGCAGAAGAGTTAGGAGCAGAGCGGCCCCCACGCACACAGCGCACAGCTGGAACTCATGCACACCGTATACGAGCCGAGGATGCCAAGGCTTGCTCTGAAGCACAGAGAATGTGTGAGAGGGGACAGAGCCGGGGGGAGAGAGAGTGAGAGAGAGTGAGAGAGAGAGAGAAAGATAGAGGGAGCACCACTGCAATAAGCCGAGGCAATTTCCAGCACACAAATTTCAGTCCAGTTCAGATTAGATCAGTGGGAGACACTTTATTGGAGCATTAAACTGTTTATTACAGACACTAGACCTCCAAAAGTATATGGACACCTGAAATCCATATGCAAATTGCTGCAGTTTACCCCCAAAACAAGCTGCATGAGGTCAGGAGATGCACAATATTATACACGGGGTCATCCCACTCCTCAAATCTGATTGGCTGATCCATCTGTCCAGCCGTGACCTTACTAACACCTCACACCCCTGAGTGTTTCACATTCGTATCAATGCATAATATACAATATCATTTTCCCCCGTTTTTATAAACTGCATTCTCTAACTTGGCCACTAGATGGCATTCATCTATTCATTGGAGAATCTGAAAACTTGTTACTCAGCGATCAACGTTCACTTTAAAAAAAAAAAAATTTTTAAAAACAGACTAGATCACGCCGCGGAAGAGCAGATTATCAACGATTACGCCTTTCAGGGGAGACTGTTTGAGGCACTGGGCAGACACCCAGGACAGGGCACCAAGTCATCACTGAGCACACACACACACACACACACACACACACACACACACACAATATATGGGGCAATTAATAGCAGCCAATCCAAAAAATGGATGTGGTGAATTTTGGACAGTGGGAGGAAACCGGAGAACCTGGAGGTTTGGACTACAAATCTGAAGGGTGTACTGAAATGACCATTGTGGGTCCTTGAGACCACACTGTGCTGCTGTGACCAGCCCTGTGTTCTGACCCCGTCGTTTTGAATAAAAGCATCTGTTAAATGAACAAATGTAAATGTAATGTAAATAAAACCCATATAGACATGGGGAGAACATGTAAACTCCACCCAGATCAAGATTTGAACCTGGATCCACAGCGCTGAGAGGCGAACATGCTCTCCACTACACCATTGTAATATTTGCTGTTACTGTAAATTACTGGAATTTAAACAAAATTAACTATTTTGTTTTCAGTAAACACACTTATGAAATAAACCGTGTTTTTTCATTATTGTGTGTTTGTAAACGTAATAAGACACTCAAGGTTGTGTACTCCCACTCACCCAGCACACACACTTTTTGTTGCGCCCCCCTCAGGCAGAAGACTGCGGAGCATTAAGTGCAGAACCAGCAGAACTGAGGAACAGCTTCAGAGCAGAAACTGTGACCCTCAAACTCCGCATAACAAACACATTACAGTCACATCACAACACATATACATATATATATATATATATATATATATATATATAGTACATTCTACCTTTTGTTTATATATTGCAAGCTTTAGGAGAACAGGGTTATTCTGGGTCTGTGGACCATAACATTTTTGTCACATAATATTATTTGTGATAATAAAGCCTCATTGAATCCTTGATTATTGTAAATAAATCACAGGAAAAGGTGGAACTGTACTCCACTGTGTCAGGACTGATAACACCTGTGATTTATTCACAATAACGCTACGCCCTCTAGTGTCTTATTCCTCTATTTTAAAAAGGGTAGGTACAGTCTCAAATCTGATTGGTTCAGATGTTGTTTTAGCCGTGACACTATAATAAAAAAACAAGGTTTGATGTATAAATGCGTTTATTAAAAACAAAATCGTTAATAATCTGCTGTTCTGCAACGTAATCTAGTCCATTTTTTAAAGTGAACGCTGATTGCTGAGTAACAGGATACTGGTTTCTCTAACAATCACATACAAATTACAGAATGCGGTTTATATAAAACAGCAGGTTTAATGCTGCAGAAAATCTGTACTGGTTTTTGGCAGATGATTTTAGTTAGACATGAAGTTAGACAACACAGGTCCAGTTAGTTGGATGATGGACATCTGAACTGAATGAGAACATCAGAGGAGCTCCAACTTCATATGTTTTTAAATCCAGACTGAAAACATTTCTTTTTGAGCAGCACACACAGTTCAGTTTCATCTGCTTTATAAATAACCTTGCCTGTGCTGGGATAGGGCTCAATTATGCGACATGATTTAAACATAATCGCAGAACCTCATGGATCCAGCACCAGGCTTCATGGTGGGCTCAGAGTACACAGAAATGTTTGGCTCGCTCTTTAACTGCAACGTTTCCAAAACATGGGCTCACACACCGTATGTTATTAATTCATGCGACTCAACAACCTTTCAACACACATTGTTCTGTTCTATAGCCGTTCCCATAGTGATGAAGATCAGTAGAACAAGGTCTGCATGTCACAGACGGTTTAAAGCGTGGATGTACGTTCTATTCTGAAGTACAAAGTCTGCAGTGAGGATTCCCTCCAAACAGGATTAGAGGCTGTAGGCTACATCATCATTATACATAAATAAAATAGCCCCCTGCCGACCATGTATACCATGTCCACACCCCCATCTCTGTACAAACT
>JAOUQT010069863.1:0-10307 GCA_025769995.1 Xyliphius kryptos
CAACTAAAATATTTTATTCATTGAGATCTAGGATGTGTTATTTTAGTGTTCCCTTTATTTTTTTGAGCAGTGTATATGGCCTTAACTCCAAAGTAAAGGGCTGGTTAATGAATGAAGAGTACAGTAATCTCTAAAAATAGGATTAAGTAGACTATATCTCTAAACTACGACTTCAGACAAGGTATACTTGAGGATGCATGTGCTGCAATGTGACAGTTGTATATGTTTATCACAATAACATAATTAATATTGTGCAGCTATGCTAGTAGTAGTATCAAAGTAAACATTAATAAAACCCTACAAAACTAAAAACATTTGGTCAGTGCTAGAAGGTTTCAGATGAAATTAGAATATTATGATTCACAAAGAGAAAAAAAGAACTTACAGCTTTCTCGACTGTCTCTGCAACTTTCTACAGCAGGTATGCTGTCTGAATCTGATGTTTGTTTCTCAAGGGACAATCTCTAAAGAGGAGGAAAGAAAAAAACAATCACAAAATGAAGTATTGACGAAAGCACCCACTTCAACATGTCATCACTTGAACACAGCTGACAGACTTTGTTTTAGGGTCTGTCTTGTCCAGAAGCAGAAGAATCAAGAACATATATTTCTGACTAGTCGTCCACAGTAACAACTACTCCTACACTTTTAAGCACGTTTAACAACCATTCATTCACATTTAACAATATTGCAGATGCTTTTTAACCAGACATAAGAAGTCTAATCATCTATCACAATATTCTTACTGCAGTCATTACAAAATGACATTAAAAAAAACTCTTTACAGCTAAAAGCCTGTAGACAAACCTGTTTAACAAAACATTTTTTTTTTAAATGCAGCACTTTTCTATCTAAAAGCTTACAAAACTGCTGAACTTATTTTACTATAAAAATGCAGGGTTTCTGTTTAAAGGTTTTTTTCTTTTAATTCTGAAGCAGACTAGCAGACCAGTTTCAATTTCGCAATTTGCTACCAAGTCCATCATTTCCTGTTTAAACAAGTATTCCCAGTTTAAATAAATAGTTATGTGCATTTTTAGACATTTTTGGTTTGAATACAAATTTGATTGTTTCCTAAACTACTGACTTGTGTTGTTCTCTCATTTGTAAGTCAGATTTGTGAACAGATTTTGTTTCAAATCGAAAATGCACTAGAGTGGATGTAGCCTGTGGAGGCTGAAGTTAGGGTCCCTCAGTTTTAATATGGGATAAATTTAATGTTAATACTCAGAGTGCAATGTAAAGTCTATACAAACAATCTATGGTGTAAAGTGTACAGTCAATAGTAAGCAAGGCCTTTAAAAAATTGACAGTTTCTCATAACCAGTATCTTCTTATTTGACAGTACGATTTTTTAAAATAACAAAAATATTTAGAAATGTCAGGAGCCATGCACCAGTGGCATTCTTTTTTTACACCATCAGGGACCAGGAGTTGCTGCTGATTAACTTGACTTTAGATGAGTGAAAGCATTGGCCGATTGGGACTTCCTCTCCTTTTTTGGTCATCACTGCCCATTCAAACCTGCAGTATATAAAGGAGGCTTGCCGTCTTAATGCTAGTCAGGTGCTCTGGGCACTTATTTTAACAGCTTTAACTTCAAAAGTTTTCATTCCACAGCTCCAGACGTATTGTCCAGGCTCTACATGGATTCAGAACAACCCCGTTTGCCTTTGTGCCGTTCTCCCAGCATCATGCTTCATCAAATTGGTCCAGCCCTGCAAGATTATTGTATGTGCCCCCCACATTTTAAGGCCGAATTATCACTTACGCTCACACCTCGTTCTGTACGGGTCACCCAGGAGTGACATGCACCATTTAAATCAGCACCCGAAGTTTATGTGAGCGTTCCCATCAGGAATCTGATAAAGTCCTGTGCATCTTCACCCATAATAACCCTATTGATTGGTCACACTTCCTGCCACAGCCAGAGAGTCACTGCTTCAATGAGTGTTTGATTTTCAACCGCCGTTCACCCCATGGGACCCCAGAAGCGAGAAAATTTGTTAATGTCCACATTATTATTTGTTAAGTCATCAATACCAATATAAAAACAACAATTGTATACATTTACTAAGTGCCTAGGAATTATGCCTTATAATGATTTAAGCAATTATCCAGTGAGTTTATAATGTGACAATTGTGTTATGCATTAAGTAACACAGATAAAGTTAAAGATCAGCAAACAGAATAGGAACAAATATGATCTCATTGCTTTTTGACAGTGGAATGGTTGTTGTAGTGAAACAGGCTGGTTTCAAAAAATTTACAAGATGTTTTTTTTTGTTTGTTTGTTTTTACACACGATACACTGATAATAATAAAAATGGTTTATTCAGGAACAGTGAAAAAAAATGTCCCATGAGAATATGTTTGGCAGACTGTAATATACTGTTGATTACTAGTCTCAACATATTATGTGAAGGCTGGCCAAACTGTGTCGAGCTCATAAAGACTACTGTAATTTAGAGAACTACTCTGAGGTGAGAGAACAGCATCTTAGAACCAGTCAAACCTGGGGGCCTACCGGAGGCTCAACCCAGTATTAGTATAGGGTTCCTATGAACAGCTTAATAAGGGGGATACAATTACATCTGATACGTTATAGATATAAATTGACATTTTTAGTGCAAAACTGGGATTAAGCAGAATTTACACCAGAATCTTGTCACCAGTGTAAAACCAGATATACATACAAACAAGGAACAATATGCTCCCCAAGTAAATAGATCGTACTTTGGGTCCACAACCATACACAGTTCTAAAGATTCTTTTGTCTGTGCATTAAGGTATTAATTTCCTGTTTACACGAAGATAATAATCATGACATAAATCTCATATTCTTAGTGTTAATCAAGACTTCTTATAGCATCTATCTAGAGATATCCTGAACGAGACTGGTGTCAAAAAATAACCTTTTCTATTGTTTGTCTTTTGGTTAAGGGCTTTTTACATAATCTCTGGCACTGCTAACTGGTGTCTAATTTGTTACATTTGATGAGAATTTGTTTGACTGTGGTGTTCTGGCATATCTCAAAGTTTGTTGGTTTGGGGTTCCCCTCTCAGTAAAGAAGTTATCTAAAAGTGGCTGTTGTGGGACCTGGTCCAGACGGTTTGATCTGCTCAGTTACAGAGATATTGTTTATTTTGCACATTTACGGTAAATCATATCTCAGTTGTCTCTTAGAGAGTCACAAACCAATACACACTGAACTCAATTGACATACAGTGGTTTGACATGTGATATTAAATGTTTTATTTATTGAAAATACACTGCTCAAAAAAAATAAAGGGAACACTAAAATAACACATCCTAAATCTTAATAAAAAAAATATTTTAGTTGAAAATCTTTTTTTTAGTAAATAGTAGAATGCATTGTGAACAAAATAACATAAAAATGATCAAGATGTTAATCAAAATGATTATCCCATGGAGGTCTGGATTTGAAATCATACTCAAAATCAAAGTGGGATGTCAAATAATCCAACTTCAGATTCCTCAAGACAAGTTAAAATGAGGCTCAGTAGTGTGTGTGGCCTCTATGTGTATAAGGCAAGTGGAGTTGGTTCAACAGAGAATGAGTGCAGAATTAAGCATGTGAACCTAATTAAATATTTAAAGCCTTAATTATCATTATGTAGTTTCCCGCTATATTAACTGGTTTCGAAAAATACTTTTGAAAAAGTGTTTTATCTTAAAGTCCCTATATTGTAACACTGTAGTGAAATATTATTATAAAGAACATTTTCACTAAAGATGACTTATTGCGGAAACATGAGGTCCAAAATTAGTCTGAAAGGCTGCAGGCTATTTAAACACAAGAATGAAATAAATGCATCCTTACAAACAAAATGTAAAGCTCGCTCACCTTTGCACACTCCTTTTCTGGCTCTTTGTCTCGTTTTCTTGGGATCATGGGAGATACTGAGTCGTCCAAGCCATTCCCTAGGTTGCTTACTTCACGCACCACCTACAATGATACACAAAAAAATTGGACATCAGCAAGTCTAAGTTCATGAACAGAGCTATCACAGAGGAGGTGGCGCCACAAAGGAATTCTTATCTTGTGCAATATTGTCTCTGGCCAGTTCTCAGTTAATTTATTTAGCTGCATGTGTATTCTTTAAAAGATTGCTCTGGTTGCCTAAAATGACCTAAAATGTCTTATGAACATAAGGAGGAGGAGTGGACGCTTACCTCGAGCCATTTCTCAGCCTGTTCCTTGCTCTGGACAGCCAGCACTAAGGCCTCTCCACCAGGCAGAGAAAAGCGGAGCTCATGCTTCTTTTTCCGTCCGTCCTTGGGTATGTAAATGACATTGCAGAGGTTGAGTGGCAGGTCCATATAAGGAGACTGATCTTTGGAGCTTTTGTAACACTGCAATGAAATGCAACACATTAATAGATCTTAATTCATTCTGGCATTGAGGTACAAAACATCACAGAGTAAAGCGGAATAGAATGTTTACCTGCAGTCTGTTCTCACGGATGACAGTCAGCTGTTTGGCCCACTGCCCGAATCGCTTCTTTTTAAGCAGGAAAGCACAGATTCGGCAGTCTTTTACAGGCTCCATTGAGTTCTCCTCTGAGGGCCATTGATGTGTCAAACGTCGAGCCTTATCCTCCTCCTCTTCATCATAAGACTCATAGGAACTGGTCAGTGCATCTGAGTCATTATCTGCACATTAAAGGGGATTGCCAGTGAGCAACTACCTCAAGAATAACACTAGAACAAAAATATGAAAAACAGTAATGCATGCTGCAGCACACGTACATGAGTTCTTGCGTGGTCGGTTCATAAAGTTATTGGGGTAAACGTCTGTATCTTCATAGTATCCATCCTCAATGGAGTTAGGAGGGCTGGAGCTGCCTAGAGGTCAAAAAGGTTAAATAATTCTGTATGGTGCAATAAATACACTTGACTGTGGAGAAAAAGAAAAAAAAACATACAGTGAAACCTCAGGTTTCCATAGATTTTCTCCACGTTAAATATGTCTATTTTCACCAGTTGCTTAAGTTCACAAATTTAACCAGTTAATTTTTAGCTCCATCGTGGAACCAAAAAAAGTTTCCAGAGCCAGCAGCCCATCAAAAAAAAAAAAAACCACAATCGAACTGAAGGAAATCATTAAAAAATACGAGAGATGTCAAGATTACTGAAATCGCCCGCATGTACCAAAATTTGCCGCCAAGCTAAGTTTTACTGTGGCAAAATAGGAAGGCTTATGTAGCAAAAGACGTTAATGTGCTTCCTAAACAAAGAAAAAAAAGTTATCATTAATTTGGATCAATCAAAAACATGCTACCACTGAGAAAAATCAATTGAAAGGTGAGAAATGGTCATTTAGTATTTACATTAGTATTTAATATTCATATTTTATTCTTTATATAACTATGTTTATTTTTGGTATTTTGGAGTCTCAAGAAGTAATTACCTGGATAACCATTGATTTAAACGGAAATAGGTGTCAGATTTCACTATTTAAAGTATATACACAGTATATAGTTTATTTCTTTCTTGAATTTAGATATTTATTTTTTAAAAACTGTAGTCTGTGTCCCAAGCCCGGTAGAGGTGAGGGTTGTGTCAGGAGGGGCATCTGACGAAGAAAAAACTTAAATCCCTGCCAAGATCCACCCAACACTAGTTACCTTAGTCTGATCTTCTTGAGATCACCGCAACATGGTTCCAGCCATCATAGGCATATAAGCATGTGTGAAATAAGGTATACAGAATGGGACTAAGAGTACTTTCCTCTTGTGCAGGAATGACAAAATAAAATGTCTGGCTTCACTTTCCGTGGAGGAAGAAAGTGTTAGTACCTATACACCTGTCAGTCAAGAGTCTGTCATAAAGAAGAGTAATGAAACATTTCTGAAAGCAGTTTGGCGGTAGCAGAACTTACAGCGACTGGTGATGTACTCTGTTACGGTGCCAGGGCTAAGTGGTACTGCCTCTTCATAGTAGTCCTCTGGAGGAGGTGTGTTGGGCAGTGGGGGTGGAGGCATTCTCTGGTCAATAAGCAAACAAAAAAAAGTCATATCCATTCCAAGAATCAACATTACACAATCAAAAATCAAAATCAAAAATCTGTTGTGTCCACTACTAAAGCAAATCAATGGCTTGAGAAAGCCATACGTTTAAACCAGCGAGTTCTCAAGTGGTCTCAACCTGGCCCTTATATTTCCTCATGGTCATCAAGTCACAATCCACTTTTATAGAATACAAACCAAACTCATTTATTTTTGAAAAATACCCATCAAAAACACATTTAAACATGCATATGCATGCATTAAAGTGAATTTAAAAGCAATGACTCCACATTCAAATACTCCTGGTTAAAGTTGCTTTTCGCCATCTTTCCTCCAAACATAATTACAAATTTAAAGAGATGGGTAACCGGCAAATTAATTCTGGTTACTATTGCATGGAGTCAAATAAGGGTCAAAACTATTTTGAGTTCCATATTGCAACAAGTATGCTGCCCACATTTGACAGCGTGCTTTTCTCAGTCTCATGAGTACAAAATCAGATGAGCAATAATTACTTTACATTTTTTAAAAACATCTTTATTTTAACTAGCTGTCCTCGACCTGCCCAGAACGTGTCCGTGACCTCACCAGTTGAGAATCGCTGATTTTTATTTAAAATTGTGGAATTCTTAAAGAAAGCTACTTAATTAAGAGAATCCTAAAGAATGGGTTCTAAGTAGATACAGTGGTCTTCAAAGAAACTTAAATTGAATCCTCATTTCATAAATTTTTCTGCTAATACCAAATCTAAACATCACAGTAAAATATAAATATGTAGGAAAAGAAGGTTCTTACAGGTTTGGATGAAGGTTTTTGGTTTGTTTGCATTGTGTCTTTCTTGTCCTCTTCATCATTTAAGTCACCGAGCTCACAGTCTGTGGGAGAGCTTCATGAGACAGTGTGTTATCATAGCAATAAAAATTTGTTAAAAAGACGGGAAACTTACTGAAGTTTTCAAAAAGAGATTCCACAAAGCTTGTGCCATTTCGGCAAACAGAAGCGTTCATGTACATGTACTCTGTTCCAGTGACTGCAATGTAAGGGGGAAAAAAATCAATTTTATTTAACGTATCTTTTGATGATTTATTCAAAAAGGACCTCAGTAAAGTAATGCATGGTTAATGGTAGTTTTATTATGCGCAGCTTATTGCTTTTACCTAAAATACACGGACTTTGTGATTCTACAATTATATTCTATACTTCATCAGTTTCTCTTCTCTAGTTGGTACCCATTACTATTTTTTTCAGATTATAATAGACCAGATATTATTAAGGTGGTGGATCAGACACCTGTGTGTTTTGATTGGTGTACTGTTGGTGTCCAGCAGCTCTGCAGTGTCTGATCCACTCGTACCAGCACAACACACACTGACCACTCATACCACACATACATATGCCTTATTGCTCCAATAAAATCTGAGGCAGTACCTAATTTTTCGGAAGTCTGCATTTGTCATGATCTTATTTTTTTTATTAGTGCTTAGAAGGTGATGCCTACATGTTGCTGATGGCTGAACATTATAAGAGACACAGAGGTGTTTAAATTCTTCAGCAGCACTGCTGGGTCTGATCTACTTTAACTAGCACAACAAATTAACAAATATTCCCTGCAATTATACCAGCTTTGTGGCAGTTAGGATTTTTACACAGTGCCATTAATTTTGATAGAAGATTCAAACTACTATAATAATACAACCACCAAAGGCAAAACTTAGTAGAACGTTTGGTAGATGTAAAACACAGTATGTAAATACTCATATGGCCAATAAAGTGTCATGATGATTTTTTATTATACCAAGACAAACTGTGGCAACAGTTTAAGTAAAGCCTTGTGCTGTTTAAATGTATAAAGCAAAGTTCACTGAGCCATAGCAGTACAAGCTGAAATTGAGGTTTTCCAACGGTTTTCCAACGTCTTCCTTTGACCTCATGGTCAAGAAATACAGTACAGGTTAAACACCTTCTCATTCAATGCGATTTTTGTTTTGTTTTTCACAACTATTTACATTGTAGATTCTCTCTGAAGGTATGAAAACTAAATGAACACGTGGAGTACTTAACAAAAAAAGGTGAATTACCTGAAAACACGTTTTATATATGTCTTTAAAATAGCCACCCTTTGCTCTAATAACTGCTTTGCACACTCTTGGCATTCCCTCAATGAGCCTATAAGGGTTACCTAATATAATTAATTGGAATGCAAACAGTGTGAAAAGCAGTAATAGCAAAGGGTGGCTATTTTGAAGTAACTAAAGTATAAAACATGTTATTAGTTATTTCACATTTTTTTGTTAAGTACATAACTCCTCATGTATTCATTCATAGTTTTAATGCCTTCAGTAAGAATCTACAATGTAAATAGTCATGAAAATACAGAAAATGCATTAAATGAGAAGGTGTGTCCAAACATTTGGCCTGTACTGTACATTTAGAGTAAATTGGAAAGCCAGTTTCAAGCCACAGATTCTTATTTAGCACTGAGTTTAAAAATATTGCGGTAAATAAACAGGCACACATTTTTACAGACAAACATTTAAAGAATGTGAATGTTGTTATATGAATTAAGACTATCTATTTTAATTTATATGGTTTAAAAAGTCCAAAATTGGATACACCTGGTGGTCAGTTGTTCACATGTGTTTGGTCATTAAGATTACAAATTTTAAAACACTTTCATATCTCTCTCACACACACAGTCACAGAAGACCAATTTATTAGCATTTATGAATCAAACCTTGTTTTTTTATTATAGTATGTTTGTAACTTTGTGCATTACTTTGAATAAATCACGGGAAAGAGGTGAAACTGTACACCGCTTTCTCTCATGCTCAACACCTCTTTCCATCGATTTATTGTCAATAATGCAAACCCTCCCCTTATCCCATTATTTAACCCCTCAGTGATACTGTTGGAATGAGAATAATGCAGTAAGCAATAATACCTCTTTTGTGGTGGTACTATTGGGGTCCTGACCATTAGAGAACAGAGTAAAAAAGACTAACACAGCATTTACTATAGTCCTTAAACAGATGGGCTACAGTCTGTAATTATAGAACTACAAAATTCCCCTTTAGGTAAGTAAAACTTATCAAATAAACATTAAGTAGAGAAAAATGGTTAAGGGTGACAAGGTATTAAGTACAATATGCAGCTTCACAACAGTTACTTTTTTCCATACATACCACCTGAGGGTTTCAGCTGTTGCAGCAGGTTTCTCACAGCAGTCTTCTTCTCCTCAGTAGCAGAGCTCAGGGTCTCATGATCCAGCAGCTTAAGCAGCACATTCAGCTCACTCACCAAAAGCTCCATTGCTGAGGGGCAAAGGTAAAGGTTAAAGGTCATAAGACACCAGACTATGCAGTTGTAAGTGTAACATAACAGGTCAATTAGTTTCCAAGCATCTAGTCCAGAGGTCACTAATAGGCGGACCATGACCCGGGTCCGGACCCAGTTATTTACTGCAGACCCAAATTGATAAACTATTAGGAACAATTTAATTGTCATTATTTATTTAATGCGGAACATTTCTCGTCTTTTTTGGGCTTCACTGTGCAGCAAACTCACAGACCAATCATGCATAGTAAGCAAAGATAGTCAGCCAATCAGATCTGTCAGATTCGAGAGCATGGAGTGTGCACAGGTGAGCTACAAAAAAAAAAAAAAGGAATACAAGAGGGAAATAAACTGTGATGATTTACTTTTTCTATTAACAAGCACTTATGATACACTTTTTGCAAAAGCAATCTGTTTTTTTTAATGTAGGTGTTGATTTTATTTGAAGAAAGAAAAAAATGTTAGTTTTAAAAAATAATTCAATTTAGCATTTGAAACAACAAATATTGGTTAAATACAGTTCTCAAAAAACTATAAAGGAAACACTTAAACACAATGTAACTCCAATTCAACGCCACTTCTGTGAAATTAACCAGTCCAGTTAGAAAGCAACATGGATTATCAATTTCATTTGCTGTTGTGCAATTGAAACAGACAAGTAGAAATGAGAGGCACTTAGCAATACAACCCCTGTAAAGGAGTGCTTCTGCAGGTGGTGACGACAGACCTTTTCTCTGTTCTTATCCTTTCTGGCTGATGTTTTCATCACTTGCATTTTGTCAGTTCTCTCACTATAGTGGTAGCCTGGTGTCTAAAACCCACACAAGTTGCTCAGGTAGTGCAGCTTATTCAGGATGGCACATCTTGCTGTGTCTGTCAGCACAGTGTCCAGAGCATGGAGCAGATACCAGGAGACGGGCCAGTACACCAGGAGACATGGA
>JAOUQT010069873.1:0-10307 GCA_025769995.1 Xyliphius kryptos
TTCAACTGAAATATTTTATTCAATGAGATCTAGGATGTGTTATTTTTGTGTTCCCCTTAGTTTTTTGAGCAGTGTATTTGTTGGTGAATCACCCCGTTACATATTTCAAATCAATTTCCATAATGTTTGACAAGTTGGTAAATGACATTAATAAATAGCTCAGTGGTTAGGATGTTGGGCTATTAATCTAAAACATAGGTCGGAATTAGGCAGCCCGTGAGGTTGTTTGAACTATAATGAACGATAATGAAAAAAAAAATCAGACAGTCAGACCTAATCCACACTAGCCTGGTATTTGGAAAAACAAATTCATTTTTATGCGTTTGGGCAAAAACGATTATTTATGAAAACTGCAGGCGAAGTGGAGAGTTTGGAAAAAAACGTATGCTTTCCGAAGATTCTTATGTTAATTCAGGTGATATTTGCTCGTTGCTTTTTACAAACCAAATTATTACAATGCATTGAGTGGCACAGGAAAAGAAGTACTTTGAGGTTGGGTGTTTATTTTGAGGGAGGCTGATTGGCTAAACCACCTGTTGTCTTTTAAACAAAGGTCACAGCATCATATTATTGAGAAAATTAAAACAACTTCTTTTAAACAGATCAGACATCCTTGCATCCAAATGAACATGCTTTGTTTCGTGGCATCGTCTGATATTGCAGACACCCTTGTTACAGATCAGGCATGTTGGCTTTGCATTAATAAATCTGGGGAGGATGAAGGCGTACTTCTCTGTCCGTTCTTCAAGAAAGATCCTGTTTTTGTGCTCAACTTTTCTCTTGAGATTTTTTGATAGAGCAATTTTTTGACAGCTAACAGCAGCACTAGAAAATGCTGTTGCTGTTGTTTGTTTGTTTTTTTCAATAGTTTTTTCATTAATAGTGCCCCCAATGGTCAGTTCACAAATTTTACCGATATCAGCCCTCTTGAATGTCTTGTTCCCTGTGCGTCTGCTTTATCGTTTCAAGAGCACTCACCCCTCCCCTGTGTTTTATTTTCAGTTCTAATTACTTTTCTAGTTTACTTTACCAGCTAATGTGTGACCACACAATGTCAGCCTTACACTGCATAGCAAAACACACGAAAAGAAGAAACACAATCTCTTTTAATTTTGATCAGCTTTCTGAAGTTGATTTAAACTTAATTTTTTTGTGTAAGTGCTCTTGTGTAAGCCCATGTGTGGACTTGAATTTTAGTACAGTGGACTATACACTGATTTTGAAACTTTTAATACGAAAAAATAAATGACACATCTCATAATTTTATGGCAGCTTTATTTTAACACTGACAGAATGTCAAAAGAAAAACTAAGCAAATTACACCGAATGACAACTAAATGTTAATTGGAATTTCATTGAAGGAATTAAGTATTAGACCCCCTAGTAAAACATCATGTAATACTTGGTGGCAGGATAGTCAGACGTTTCTTGTAGTTTTTTAAGGTTTGCACACACCTCAAGAGTAATTTTAGTCCAATCCTCTCTGCAGATCATCTTCCAGAGTAGCACCACAGAGCAGGTATTATTTGGTTGGTGCATTATCTCAGTGGTGCATTACATCAGTGTCACTGAGGTGTGTAAATGAAACCACAGCAGCACTGCTGCGCTAAAACCCCCTCACTGCATCAGTATCACTGTAGAACTTACAATAAACTATACACCCAAATTAAACCTGTTTTGTGAACCTTCTGCTCACCAATAGAGAACAGACAACTAAAAGACAACAAAACAAAAAAAAACAGATGTGCTACAGTCTGTAATTGTAAAACTAAAAAATCCATCTATATGAAAAGTGGAGAAAATGGAAAAATAGAGCAAGATGGAGATGTGTCCAAACATTGACTGGTACTGTATGTAGAACTTATTATTATAGAAACAAAATAAAACTGATGCATTTTGACAGACTTTATGCAGCAGAGTTACAAGGATAAAGTTTAATACAACTGATTTTTATTACTACAAGCTAATGATTTGAAACTTTGCAGTTTAAGTAAGATGTATTTAGACAAAACTTTAAAACACATCAGAACTATGTTTAATATAGAAATGTTTTTTTTGGAAGTAAGTAGTAGTAGTGGTATGAAATGTTTGATGCTGGAGTATAGTGGTGTATAATACAGGCTATATAACGCGTTGGTTAAAAACATCTGCTTCATGCTAAATAAGCTCATGTATAATATAATTGACATTAAGCTTCTGACAGATAAACATACAGTAGCAGATGATGGATATGTTTGTGTAAAGCCTTCTACTTACACTTGTCTCTCGCCCTTCACAGCAAACCTCACGGGACACACTGAGAAAGTTGGCATGGAGAACTTTGAACTTCTCAAAGTGCTTGGCACAGGAGGTGAGACACCCTGGCACTACACAACAGTCTATCTCTAATTTAAATAACTTTATCTCTTGTGTCATTACTGCTTTGACTGCCAAGGTCATTGTAATGCTTTGTGCTGAAAAATATAGGAAGTTGGGAGTTGGATGTCAGATGTTTGTTTTGATATGCTGTTATACATTTTGACCACCGCTCTGTCTGTCTGTGTCTGTGTGTGTGTGTGTGCTTGTGCGTGCTTGTGTGTGTAGTATTTTTAATTGATAAGTAATGGAATTACACTATTTAGAGACAGAACAATACAAGCATTATTTCACTGCTGTTTTTTGCAAAGCTGAGAATTCAAATTAAAAAAATCTACTTAGCTGAAAAATTAATCTGAAATAATTCATACACAGAATAACAGCTCATTCTGTGCTGGCGCTGTTGAAATGAGTTGTTTTTGTTTTCCAATTGTCACATGTGAAGCTTTACGAAATTAATTTTCAGCAATGGCAGTCATAAAAAATCGGACATCATGCCTGGTAATTAAGGGTGATGTGTTAATTGTGCCAATGCAGTACTGTGCATTATAGGCACACCAACATGCTTAAATAATTCAGGCCTTTAGTAGAAAGCCTGTATAATAAGCAATTGTATTTTTTATTTTTATAGTCAATTTGTTTAACAGTATACTATAAAATAATTAGGAAAACTGGATTTTATTCCTCCTAACATAGTAATGAAACTGAAATAACATTGTAATAACAGTCTATTGTACTGAAGTACCTGGTTTTTACTGTATAGGTTCCCCTACACCCCTGCCACATACATAAACCATGCAACAGCTCAGTTGAATGTGTGCTGTCTAACTTCCAAATAGCTGTACCCTTTACCTAGATGTCCTGTGTTTGCAGCACCTACCGCCACTTTCCAAAAAGACACCTACTGCTTTTTCATACAAAGCTTAAAATTGGGCCGGGTTGACTGCACCAATAAACTCCCTGTTCTTTGGGTGATATTTGGGATGGGTTTTAAAATGTGTTCTACAAGATAAAAAAAATTGTATATTGTAAAACCAATAATTTGTACATTATGTATGTTTCATCTATATTTTTACAAACTCAAGTACTGTGTTCTTTGAATGCCTTTTAATCTAGTACAGACTTATTGCATTGTCTGTCCAATGTCTCAGCTAAAGGCTATTAAATGTTTTTAGTGTTTGCAGATTCTTTAACTGACTGAGGTCTCTGTTTTTTAGCTTATGGAAAAGTATTCCTGGTCAGAAAGGTCAGTGGCCATGACGAAGGCAAGCTTTATGCCATGAAGGTTTGTATACCTTTACTTATCCTTCCAAAATTACATATTGTAATAAAATCCTATGACTTTGTGATTTAATCAGTTGTAATCAGTAGTTTAATCAGTAGTTTTATACATACATATTACATCTACCTATGCAACATTATTGCAGCTATAGAACATAATAATACTTGATAGCTTTTCTAAATTCATTTTCCTATTGTATGATGTACAGTATATGTTTACACATATGTAGACAAGTTATTTAAATATTAAACATCTTTGGCGATTTAGTGTTTTATAATGTTGCCCAAGTTTTCCAGCACATAGCATGAAATATTTTGAGACTGACCCCAAACGTTTTTTAAAGCATTGCTGTGGGATAAGAACCATATCTTGCATCATATAGTTACCATGATTTAACTTATTGTAATGTTCCTGAAACTGAAGCTTATTATATGTTAACATGTTTGAAGTAGCTATCAGAAAACAGTAAATTGACCATGAAGGGATTCTCATGTTCAAATCAATAATATTTATTTTAAAATAAGAATTAATTTGACTGTACTTTTTAAGGGTTGTTTGATTTGTATTACTGGGCTAAGTATTAAAACAACACAGACCAATGAGTTATTTGAACCAGAATCAAATTATAATTTCTGTGTACATCAGTACAAATCCAGTTTTATTACACCAAACTTTAATAGTATTTAGCTGTCTGGTATTGATTTGTCTGTACCAGTACAGCATTAGCCCTCTTTTCTTTGCTGAATTCAGTTATTTTGATAAGCTGTATTTTGAGTCTGGAGAATTAAAACAAAGATATTATTAAGTACAGGGCTTGTGTAGTTTACACATGCTTTTTTACAGTCCATGCATTTAGACAAACTACATGTAAAATATAGGGGGGCCGAAAATCACAATGTAGAATTTTAAAAAGAATTTGTAATTTATGGTGGAAAATAAGTATTTGGTCAATAACTAAAGTTTAATTTGGTCACTAACTCAATATTTTGCAACATAAATGTTGTTGGCAATGAAAGAGGTCAAACTATTTGTGTAAGTCTTCACCAGGTTTGCACACACTGTAGCTGGTATTTTAGCATATTCTTTAATGCAGATGTCTTCCAGAGCAGTGATGTTTTGGGGCTGCCGCTGGGCGACCGACTTTTGACTACCTCCACAAATCTTCTGTGGGATAAAGGTCTAGAGACTGGCTAGGCCACTCCTGTACTTTGAAATGCTTTTCACAGAGCCACTCTTTTGTTGCCTAGTGGGATCATTCTATCTTCCATTTCACCACATTCCATCTTCAATGTGCTCACCGATGGAAGGAGGTTTTGGCTTAAAATCTCACGATACATGGCCCCGTTTATACTTTGAACACTGATCAGTCGCCCTGTCCCCTTTGTGGAAAAACGGCTCCATAGCATGGTTTCCACCTCCATGCTTCATAGTAGGTATGGTGCAACTCAGCATTCTTCTTCCACCCAACATGACAATTCAAGTTTTTACCAAAAAGTTTGATTTTGGTTTTATCTGACCTCATGATACTCTCCCAATCCTCCTTTGAATAATCCACATGCTCTCTGGGAAAATTCAGACTGACTTGGACGTGTACTGGCTTAAATAGGGGGACTCGCAGGATTTGAGTCCCTCTTGGCGTAGTGTGTTACTGATTAATTATTAATACAGGTAACAAGTGGAGGACAGAAGAGCTTATTAAAGAAAAAAATTACAGGTTTGTGAGAGCCAGAAACCCTGCTTGTTCGTAAACGACCAAATACTTATTTTTCCCCCTTATTTACAAATAAATTCTTTAAAAATCCTACAGTGTGGGGTTTTTTTGGATTTTTTTCTCATTTTTTTCCTCATAGTAAAAGTACCTATGATGGAAATTACAGCTCTCTGTTATCTTTCTTAGTAGGATATCTTGCACAATCAGTGGCTGACAATTCTTTTCGGCTCTTTTGTCATAGATTTGTCAGTTTCTGATGGATGATATGCATTAATTATTTTGAAATTCTAAACAACTTTTGAAGCCAATTTGTGTTGTTTAAAACGACCATTTTCTCATGGTCTTTAAGTCGCAACCCACTTTTATAGAATACAAACCAAACTAGGTTATGTTGAAAAAACACAATTAAACATACATATGCAATGTAAAGTGAATTCAAAAGCAATTACTTTGAAAAACCAAACACAATAAATGAAACGATTGGTAAAATATGAACTCAGTGAAAACTAAGGCAAATATTTCTATTTACATAATGTAAATCCAATAAATATGTTCTATAGACTCTAAAATACATAACATGTTTTATAGAGAATAAATGTAGTGTTTAATTATATGTAGTTTTTATATTCTTTGGTAACAAATGAATATAAAATACTAATGTAAATGGTAAATGAACATTTTATGGAACAGCATTTACATTTCTCACCTTTTAACTGTTTTTGATTGATCCAAATTACTAATACATTTTCATCTTCAGTCTCTGTTTTGTAAGTGCATTAACGCTGGTTGCTACATTAGTTTCTTTTTTTTTTTACTTTTTGGTCTCATGATGGATCTAAAGGTAAAGCATTAACTTCATTTCTCATTTGTCAAGGGAAACAGGGACAATAAGAATTGTCAACTTTACATCAGCACTCCAATTGAATCTGAAACAACCGGTGAAAACAAATGTTATCCTGAGTATATGTTTAGGTGTTAGAAATAATAGAGATGCTGGTATGCCACATTAATGTTTTTTATGCACTTCATTAAGATGCTTTAGTTTTTGACCCACAGGTTTTAAAAAAAGCAGCCATCGTTCAAAAGGCCAAGACAGCAGAACATACAAGAACAGAGAGGCAGGTTCTGGAACACATTCGCCAGTCACCCTTCCTGGTTACTCTGCATTATGCCTTTCAAACACAGACCAAACTTCACCTTATACTGGGTAAGGAAGCATTGTTTAGGTTTCCCCTTATCTAAATCACAATGTAGAATATAGCCCTTATTTATCGATGTACTTGACCGTGTCACCTTGTATAGTTTAAATATAGAATTTTACATTGCTAAAAAAAATCCCATAATTCATTATTTTTATTTCTCATTCTTTTGCTTCAGAGCTTGCATTTTCTTCTAGTGATTGCATGTGTATCTTACATGATTTCTGGTTTCTGCCCACAATCCAAAGATATGCAGGTCACGTAAATTGAAGATTTTAAATTGCCCCTAAATGTGAACATGTGCATGAATGTTTGTGAATCCACCTTGTAAGAAACGGATGACCTGTTTTCTTTACTTTGGACCTAGTGAGAATTTAGATATGCACTCATAGACCAGTTTTCCCCTGTCGTTCGTTTTTCTGGCCCCCTTCAGTTGAGCATGCAGAAGCAGGAGGTGCTCCAGTGTTTAGGCGGGCCACAATCCAGCTTTACTGAACACTGCCAGCACTGACATTTTCTACTACAACGTGGCAGTCGGAGAACCATTCTCTTGCCCCAGCCCAACCCTGACTTCTGTGTTTATTTTCTGAATGGAATATTCAGGAAGGGTGGACTGAAGTCGTGCACCTCCACTGAGAAACGAGCTTGACATGCTTGCTGGGGTCTTTTCTGGCAGTGCAAACACTGAAAAGTCGACTCCCTGTGCTGCATTGATCTTGTGTTGCTGCTAAGACTTTTCTGCTCTTCCGCCCTCTAAGTCTCATCTTTTTTCTTTTTTAATCCCTGCGCAGACACACAGACTGCTTCATTACCTCACCTTCTTCCCTGGATTTGCCTCTTAATCACAAACTTGCATTTAATTGGGGCATTGCCGTCTCAAAGACTTTTTTTCAAGATCATTCCCCAATCTGCAGAACCCATACGACGATCATTAACGATATCAAACGGGGGAGAGACACATTAAATTGGAAAGGGAACTGCCTCTCTTGTAAACATCTCTAGCATTTAGACCTCTGGAACATTTGCCAGTGCTTTGGTGATGCTTTGCAATTTCATTTTTATGAAATTTACAAAAGTTCAAAGCTACAGGTCACGTCTGCATAAATTCTACTAACATTTTTACAGGCAAATTGCCTTATGTAAACATTTGACTAAGTGCATATGGGAGACTATACCAATAACCTCATGTCTTTAATGTACTCAGTTAATTGATTTGTTTGTGGCCTCAATTTAGATTACGTGAGTGGAGGGGAGATGTTTACTCATCTATACCAGCGTGATCACTTTTCAGAGGACGAAGTGAGAATCTACATCGGGGAGATAGTGCTTGCCCTGGAGCACCTGCACAAGGTGAGAGCCTCTTAAAATATTTCTCACTTAAGAGTAATTGTCCCTGTCTATTATATGTGGATGCTAAGCAGCTCATTTTATTTTATAAAAAACTTTACATTCTGTCCTACATTAAAAATTTCAGATGCTTTGAGAATAAAGTTCTAATAAAATAAAGAAAAATAAAGTAAACTGCTGGTCTGATGTTTGCAGCTTGGCATTGTTTATCGGGATATTAAATTAGAGAACATCCTATTGGACAGCGATGGTCATGTTGTCCTGACTGATTTTGGCTTGAGTAAGGAGTTTTTAGAAGAGGAGGTAAGTGACTAAACACATGCCAGCACATGTTCCTGTTGAATGTTAAAAGTCTGGTGGGAAATCCAACCAAATGACCCATAGCCGCCAAAGAGATTTCTTTTGCCTGTACTCTTGTTTATGTTTAAGGAGAGTTAACTTATTTTTAACATTAAGTTTGAAGGGACTAGGTAATCTAGCAGAGAACTAGGGGACTGATATGACGATATAAACTCGGACATTTTAATGTAATAACTACAAGTAATAATTGTAAGTTTTGTAAAAATCCAACCTTTTTGCCATTTAACTGCAGTCATTGCATCTTCACATGCTCTTGTTTATTTGCCGATTTTGAAGGGACTAGGTATTATGGCAGAGAAATGGGGACTAAAGGGAACTAAACTTTTTTTATTTAAAATGTCTTTCCTGTATGTTCTTATTTAGGAATTTTTTGGAACTAAAAAAAAAAAAAATCCAGAAAGACACATAAAAAAAATAGGGGGAAAAAAAGATACTTTTACATAATTTCACACATAACTTCAAAAATGGGCCGGACAAAATTATTGGCACCTTTTCAAAATTAATGGTAAATATTCAAGATATTCAAATATTCATGCTCATTCAAACGCACCTGTGATAAGTAACAGGCGTGGGCAAAAAAAAATCACACCTGAAACCAGATAAAAAGGAGGGAAGTTCAATCTGTGCATTGTGTGTCTGTGTGTGCCACACTAAGCATGGAGAACAGAAAGAGGAAAAGAGAACTGTCTGAGGACTTAAGAACCAAAATTGTGGAAAAATATCAACAATCTCAAGGTTACAAGTCCTTGTAACTTTGTCCACGTTGCACAACATAATCAAGAAGTTTACAACCCACGGCTCTGTAGCTAATCTTCCTGGACGTGGAGGGAGGAGAAAAATTGATAAACGGTTGCAACGCAGGGTAGTCCGAAAGGTGGATAAGCAGACCCAATCAAGTTCCAAAGAAAGTCAAGCTCTCCTGTAGGCGCAGGGTGCATCAGTGTCAGCTCCAACTATCCAACTGTCGACATTTGAATAAAATGAAACACTATGTCAGGAGACCCAGGAAGACCCCACAGCTGACACAGAGACATAAAAATAAAAAAGCTAGACTGCAGTTCGCCAAAATGTATGTAAGTACGCCTAAATACTTCTGGGAAAACATCTTGTGGACAGATTAGACAAAGGGCCCAGTGTCAGAAAGCTGGGTTTGCATCCTAGGTCATGGATGGAAACAAAGCGCTGGAGAGTTCTAAAGTGGTCAGCAATGAGCCTGGATCTAAGTCCCATTGAAAATCTGTGGAGAGATCTTAAACTTGCCGTTGGGAGAAGGCACGCTTCAAATATGAGAGAATTGAACCAGTTTGCAAAAGAAGAGTGGTCCAAAATTTCAGTTTAAAGGTGTAAGAAGCTTGTTGATGGTAATAGGAAGCGACTGATTTGCAACCAAATAATAAGTTAAGGGTGTTAATAATTTTGTCTGGCCCATTTTGGAGTTTTGTGTAAAATTATATCAAATTTGCCTTTTTGTCCTCTGCTTTTTTGGGTTGTTCCAATACACACAAAGAAAATAAACATGTGTATAAAAAAACTTCGCAATAATTTTCTGGAAGAATTTCAGGGGTGCCAACACTTTCGGGCATGACTGTATATGACCCAAATTTCACACATATCATCTGCCTATACTAATGTTAAGGTTTGCAGACTTTAAAGGGACTAGGTAGTATGGCAGGGATGTGAGGGTCTAACCACACTATTTCAAATAAATTTCCTACAGCATTGTTAAAGGGGATTAAGATAAGATGTATGAGCATTAGTCCCCAATATTTACAGATATCATCTGCCTATACTCTGTCAAGTTTAAAGGGATAAGCTAGTACAGCAGAAAAAAAGGCAACTGAAATGTTTTGCCAACAAGTGTTTCCAGACTGTTTTAGTTACATTGCAAAATTGAATTTCTACTGTAAAGCTGATGAATACAAAGATGTATAATCTGTAGACATTAAGATATTTCTATTAATCACGTCACTTTACAGTCTACACTGGAGATCAAAATTAGAGAACAACACACAATTTCCTAAATGTCAAGGTCACTATGTAGTCCTATGTGAAT
>JAOUQT010069883.1:0-10307 GCA_025769995.1 Xyliphius kryptos
CTTTTGTGTGGCCATCGGCGCGGGAGGGCGGACGAGCCTACGTGGACCGGGATGGCACGCAAGTGGCCCTACGCTGGGGAGATGACGTCAGGAGCTCGTGGGCACACCAAGTCGGAGCCGCGTGCATGGAGGCGGGAGGAACATCGCGGACCCTCTCCCTCTCTCCGCGGCAGCTTGCGAATACAGTGAAATAAAGCCAGTTTCGTGGGTCAAACTCCTGTCTCCGGTCCTCATCATTCCTTACCCTGTTACAATGTTTTAAGTGACTCTTACCTCAAAGACGAATTTTACATATTCATCTTTGACTTCAACATTGATATCTTGCATAAAACTTTTTACTTCTTCTGGACTGAACTTCTTATCACCATTTACGTCGGCTTTGCGCAAGCGGTTGAAGATCCAGCTAATATTCTGATGTAAGGACAGAACAGCATGAACAACATGGTAATAGCACTGTAATGCCAGAAACTAATTGTTACTGATTTATGCAGACATTTCAACAAAAACAAATAGCTATTTAAGAATAAAATGTGAACGTCGCTGTAACAAACATGGTTAACTTTATAAAGTCATGTTGAACAAAGGTCAAACATTAACATATCTGGATTCTGAATACATTTTAAACTTAAAAAAATACAAGTAGTGCATAATGCACACGGTTAAGGATTTAAGGCAAGTATCTGAAAAAAAGATATATACTTTTACATTTAATAATACTTTGAACAGGAACTCCCAATTGTATAGTGTGTTCAGGTAAAATTATGGGTTTACCATCATTGCCATAAAGTATATTATTTGATAAGTAGAGCCCATTTTGTAGAGTACAAAATAAATAAAACTGCAGAATACATGTCTTTACAGGTTTAAAAACTGATTATAAAGCTTCTGGAAGATCTACACAACAATAAAAATGTCCAGTGTATTGTGTAGTGTATAGTGCTACAATGTGGAATGAGTAGGGCAGCTTGCTGAATAAATCAATTATTGTAATATTTGACATAGTAGCAGAATTAAGTAGTCAATAATGTACGTAACAGACTGGGAGTCCAAAAAAAGAAGAAGAGCTGCTTTTTTTCTGTAAACATATATGCTCTATTAAAAAAAGCAAATGAAGCTATTTTAGGTGATTATACGGTACCAGTTTCATGCCAACAAGTGATTTTCCTGTTCCAACATGACTGTCTTATTTCAGAAATCAAAAACATGTAGTGGAAATGTGCACCAAAATTTTACAAATAATTCTTGTGGTTTTGGACTGGGATGTTTACCAAAAATCACACAGCTGGTCATGTATGTACATATTATTGCTTGGAAAAGCACTTTTTATGTATTTTAAGTCTAAATAAATGCAGTACAATACAATATAAAAAAGGATGAGTAAAAAAAAAAAAGAATGTTGCCAAATGTTCTGACCTTAGGAACAATCTCACCTGCGTATTTTCTGTACTCAATAGTAACCATACTTATCTGCAAACAGCCTACAGCATATTTTTGTAGGTTTAATACTGCATTTAATTTAATCTAAATCTGGTTTACAAAATGCAAGGATACTGTTCAGTTTTCTGCTGCTGGCTGAGCTTGGTCATACTGGACATGACCTTCTCCAGACCTGAAACCCAGTGCTTGGCATCCTCTTCAGTGTTGGCAATAAGATCCAGGTTTTTGCGGCGACCCTTAAACAGTATGGAAAAGGCACGCGGCTCCAGTGTCTCCTCTGCATGTTTTTTGAGACCCTCGGTGTGCCGGCCAGAGCGGATACAATCGATTTCACCAACAGAAACTATAGGAGGTTAAAAAAACAAAAAAAAAATGGAATTTGTTAGTAGACTATCAGAGTTTTTCCACCAATAATGAACTAATGCAAATTAAAAAACAAAAACTAGAATTGTATTTCCTGAAGAAACTACAGAGAGGAATTTGCATTACCAATGGTTTATTTTTGCAGGGATAAATGGGTCATGGTTTACAATTTTGTGCCAAACTTTATGAGAGAATTCCAAGAAATGCAAAATGGCATGGGCACGCATCTGTGACAATAGAATGGATGCATATAGGTACAGGTATAATTGGCTTATATTTGGCAAATGTTTCAGTGGTAAACATAACTCTGTCCCAATTTTTTTGTGTTGTGGAAAACTATACTTACATTTGAATTACAGTTAGCAGATGCTTTTATCTAAAGCAACTTACAAATGAGAAAGAGGTGTTTTTTGATAAGTTTCTTAAAAATGCTGAGTGACAGCCTTACGGATGGTGTTGGGAAGGTTGTTATACCATTTAGCAGTGGTAAACAAAATGAAGTGAGAATTTGCACCTTGGTAAGTTGAAATCACCGGGTGACGTTCATCAACAGAGCGCAATGTGCAGTGAACAAGTTAGAGTGTATTTAGTAAAGATGGATAGGTAAAAAAAGGCGGATCCAGAGATTGTCCTGTAAACCAGAGTCAGTACATTGTACTGAATGCGAGCGAGCAGCTACAGTAAGCCAATATAGAGAAATGAGTAATGGAGTGACATGAGTTCACTTTGGCTGGTTAAACACGAGTCGGGCTGTGAAGCTATACTTGTCTATAATTCTTAATATTAAGAAGTAGAATAATGCTAATCATTAAAAATGTTTTTTTTGTTTCAATCTACAATTTACAGCATTTATAACTATAGTCCATTGTCTTAAAGTAGCTTCATAGTTTTATAAGGTTTTCTAACCATGAACCATCAAAAAGCTAGCCAAGGGACAGTAGATCTTTGGACATATTTATCATTTTAGCAGCTTGTAGGAACGAATAAACTAGAAGCTGACTTTTAATTTTCATTCATGTTAAATTCTTAACATTATAAATTAGCACTTACAGTCCTGTTGGGCTCTAATTGGTCTTGGTGTTGTGTCAAAACACTGATTGAATTATATATACACACATAAGTTAAACTCACAGGTGTTTTTAGGACGTAAGGTTTTTTTTGACTTGTACCACACCGTCTGGCAGTCTTCCTGCAGCTTGTAGAATCGCACCTTCCTCCATGATCCAGATCGTACTTTTACTAGCTCGGCACCATTCAGCAGACAACTGAGATCTGGGTCACTGTCAATACCTGAAATCAAAGTGACACGAGACATGGATGTGTTGTTCAACAAGAAAAGATTTGTGATGTGTCTCAAGAGGTTTCAAATATTACAGAACCAGTCTCCTGTCAAGACTAAGTTACCTTTTAATTATATTGCACATCCACATTAAAGTCTGATGAAAAAAACAGGTGATGTTGGATTAAATAATATTTGTAGTTTATACATGAAAGGATTTCACAAGCTGAGAAATGTGTTTTAACTACATAAATACATTAAATTACCATTCAGCATTATCCTGCCTGGGTCCTTAGTGGAGCCCAATCACAGGTGCATTAATAAAGCATGAGTGGGCCCTTCCCATCGTGCATATTAACACTGTTCCCGTGATGTAGTCACGATAACGCACAACCTTGAGTGCATTATTACTTTTATAAATGGTTATAAAGACACTGTAAAAAAATATCAAGGTTTGATTGATAAATGCATTTATTGAAAGCAAAATTGTGGATAAACTGGCTCCTGTGATGTATTCTTTGTATACAGACTTTGTTTTGCAGACAGTGCATTCCACAAAATAATGCTTTTCTGCATTAGAAATTATGTGGAGGAACTGGCTCACTGTATACAGAGCCATGACCTCAAAGTTACCCTACAGCTTTCCAACATAAATCAACATTTTGTTGATGTTGGTATTCGGTGCAATATGTTTCATAGTTATAGGGCTTTTGCATGTTCCACAGAATAAGCCTTCTTTGCCTTTTATTAGAAAGGATTTTTTTAAATATGCGAACATCTAGATGAGGTTGTCAGGTAAATGCTGCAAGTGTAAAGCTTATATTACTAGAAATATTATTACTAGGTTTTTAGAAATAAACCTCAAAGGGTTTTGTAAGGTTCGGGCACCTGTAGAAGAAAAAAAAATGGCAGGAATTAGAAATTGAATGGATAAACGTCATATCTGCATTTATCATTTGCCTCTCATTTGCTTAAAATTTAATTCTGGTCAACGTTTAGTTTTCTACTAAACCTAGACCGCCCACTATCTGAACATCACCTTTCACTGTAAATCACAGATTTTTCAGATCACTTCCTGTTTTGTGGCATTACATCATTCCATTACATCACCCATTACATCAGACGAAAGAACCAATGTAGTGGCATTCTGATACTTTTGATCTTCCAAAGAGTGATGGCATTTAAGTGGTATTTTTGTTCTAGGAACTGCTGGTGATTAGTTTTCTTTGATACTAGTATAAGGTAAATAACAACAACAACAACAACAACTATACTGACAAGTATGTGGACAAAGCTTTTTTATTGGTGTATATTAACATTTACAAAAATAAAAACGAGAGTTACTAGAGCATTAATGTATTAAACACTACACAATAAACTCCCCAAATTAAATATTACAAATATGATACTCTAGTCCACTTTATTTAAGCAGAGTCAGCTATGGGATTTATAATTTACCGGTCAGAAGTCAGTGCTCTCTTTAAAATTACTGGTATATAGTTCTGAAACTTATCTTGTCTGCAGGAATGATGATCTTATTCATTGCTTTTTTAATAAGGGATGTGAAAACTATACCAGTGGTAAAATGCAGAAACCCAGAAGAAGTTGTAAAAGTGAATTGCTGCTGGTTTTATTTTATTTGCAGCAATAAAATGCTTCTAAAGTTGAAAAAGCTCCTTTAGCGTTAGCATAAGGCTAACCAAGTCACAGAGGTCTAAATACAGAATAAACATCCTTCACACTGTAGATTTAAATCCCAACAAATTTTGCATTACCTGCACAAACAAATCAATGACATCATCTCAAAAAACTTCAAATCGAGCCCCACATGCTCAGAAAACAACAAAAAACACAACCATATATGACTAATTATTAATTTAACAGCTTCATCAAGCACCCATAATTGTCAGTACCCACTCTGTCCAGTGTTGATCTGCGTCATCATAAATTAAATTACAAAATCACAACATTCTCTGCATTAAGATGCAAAAAAGGGAAGTGAGGCATTCTGGATTGTGAAACAATCCACAGAACTCACTGAGCAAAACATTTGATGTGAACATGTGAGTTGCAGTTCAACAAATAACAAAACTTTACACCAACTACTTCAGGCTTTCCTGGTATACACAAAAAATATATTCATGTATCTAAGTGAAAATGCTCACCCAAGTAACGTAAGTGTTCTCTAACAATGATTTACATTTAATGTCTTAAAGCATGTTCTGTTGATTCATGAAGTACTCCTGTGCAGATGAATGCATTAGAGTGAGTTTGTTAAAATACTTTTCGCTTACTTTCCAAAAGTTTTGAGTTAAAGCACATAGCATCTACTGTGAGGAAAATTGTATATAAAAACCCTCTTGGTTGTGATAATACAAATCAACTGGCCCTGTATTAATAGTGTTATAAATTCCTAAACCGTATTAGCATTTTTAGATCTTGGCCACATCAAATCTGTAAGCTACGCAACAACTCACCACTGTTTGGCTACTAAGTCAGTGAATTGTTTCAGAAGAGTAACCTTTTAGTAAGTTCAACCTTTAATTTAAACTACCAAAAGTTCCAATTGTGAATGCATTTTAAATAGTAAGTTGTAATTGGGGCAGAACGGTGGCTTAGTGATTAGCATGTTCACCTCTCAGTGCTTGGGATTCACGGTTCGAATCCTAATCTGGGTGGAGTGTCCATGTTGTTCCCGTGTCCGCGTTTCCTCTGGGTTCTCCGGTTTCCTCCCACAGTCCAAAAACATGGATTCAAGGTAAATGGGCTGCTTTAAATCCCCCCTATAGTGAGTGAGTGGGTGTGTAACCAGTCCTGGGTGTATTTGCCTAGCACCCCAGACGTTATCCCCTGGATGGGTATGGGGGAACATCATAAAGTTGTAATTGTGATTTCAATACAATGTCACTATGGAAAGGCGTTAATTTGATTTGTATGGGAGACCCGGGATTGCAGGCAGAGTTAATGTATTTAAATTAATTTTGCAACCTGTATCTATTCCATAAATCCACACAGTGAAGGTTATAATATAGCAGATTAGCTATTCCAGTGTTAATGGTTTTTCGAAGAATTACACACACAAAAAACGTTACAACCGTCCCTGTTTTCCCTCATTTCATTAGACGCACGTTTTGATTACGTCATGACTTCCTAAAACATTACAACAAACATTCAACTGTACACATTCCCTAAGCGTGCTACCTATAGAACGGCTCACTTTGCTAGTTGTGTAGCCTTTATAACAGAAAGGCCACGACATTACGTATGAGAAGTTAACTGATTATTACACACTGAAATGAAAAAGGCGCCTCAACCTGAACTACGTAAACGTTTCCCCGGCAGTGAAAGACGTTTCTATGGCTGCGTTCCGCAATAAAAGTTCAAACAAACGCGACGACAAGAAGCTAAAAAAAATAAACCGGTTACAAAAGACATCAGGCAGGGCTTAACGTAAATGCCACAAAGCATCCAGCTGTGAAATTAAGAGGAACCGAACTCCTACCCAGGATTTCCAGGTTGGCGCTGGTGATATTCTTGCTTTGCTCATGATAAACCAGTTCCTCTGACTTGCTCCGTTTCGGTTGTTTTCTTACGCACTGCATCTTAGCCCTTTTCCTGAACAAAACCCCTGGAATAAGACACCGCGGGAAGTGCACAGCTCATATCGCTGTCCGGGGCGTGGACCATGCAAAGTTCACTTCTAGAATTACAACCTGCGCGGGATGCGCTCACTGTGCGCAGTTTTGGTACTTCTTCATACCTGGGGAGTGGTGTTAATGTTAATGGTTTTCAATCCCATCCACATAAACAGAGCACCTAAGGGCTACAATACGTTTTCCCCAAACAATATCCTTCACGTTTTTGTCTTTATTATGTAAATTGCTAGCTCATTATTTTGAGATGCTAAGTCGTTATTTTGAGATACTAGCTCGTATCTCAAATTACGAAACAAAAAAAAAACCTGCTGGATTTTTTTTTATTTCAGTGTGGGCAAAATAAATGGCTTAGTATCTCAAAATAAGGTCTGATCAACTCAAAATAATAAAATGGCAATGACAAAAAAGAAAAACAGCTTGAGTTTTTTTTTCAGGTGTGGCAATGGGCTCATTTTGATATACAAAGGCCCTATTTCGAGGTATCACAGTGGCATGATTCACCTTTCAGTGCTGGGGAATCCTGGTTCAAATCTCGATCTGGGCCGAGTTTCCATGTTCTTCCCATGTCCGTTTTCACCCGGTTCTCCGGTTTCCTCCCACAATCCCGAAAAAATGAATTTAAGGTAAATAAAATGCTCTAAATTGCCCCATAGAGTGTGTGCTTGTGCGTAAGTGTGTGCCCAGCGATATATTGGCGCATTGGTGCCTGAAACATTCTTTTCTGGGCATGAGAAACCCCCCTACCCACAACCCTAGTAGATGATTTAGCAGAAGATAATTAATGAATGTATAAATTAAGTCATTATTTAAAGATACTGAGATATTATTTTTTAACTTGGGCTCTTGCATACAGAAGACCATTCCAGCACAGCTTTTCTTCAGCAGGGACAGGGTAGATGGTTAAAATTGAAGGGAAGATGGGTAGAGCCAAATACAGGACAATTCTGGAAGAAAACCTGTTGGTGTCTGCAAAAGACCCGAGGCTGGGACTGAGATTAATCTTCCAACAAGACAATGATCCAAAACAAAGCAGATACTAGAATGGAATGGTTCACAAATAAATGTTTCCAGGTGTTAGAATTGCCATGTCAAAGTACAGACCTGAATCCAATCGAGAATCTATGGAAAGAGCTGAAAAATGTTGTTCACTGAGCTCAAGCTGTTTTGCAAGAAAGAATGGGAAAAATTTCAGTCTATCGATGTGCAAAACTGATAGAAACATACCCTCAGCGACTTGCAGCTGCAATCACAGCAAAAGGGTGCGCTACAAAATATTAACACAAGAGGGGCCGAATATTGGATGCCCCACTTTTCAGTTTCTAAAAAAAAAGTGTAAAATATCCAATAAATTTTATTCCACTTCACAACTGTGTCCCATTTGTTGTTGATTCTGCCCAAAAAATACAACTTCATATCTTTATGTTTCAAGCCTGAAATGTGGTAAAAGGTTGAAATGTTCAAGGGGGCCGAATATTTTTGCAAGGCACTCTATATAGCCTTTTTAAACAAAAATATTGTTAGTTAGCACTGTACGCACATTTTTCATGACCGCCTTTAAAACTGCACTACCATGAACAAATACCATGCTGAAATTGTAGATTCTGAACCTATTCAAAGATTACTCGTTGATAAAAATTAATTTAATAACGTTGAACTTGGTATCTCAAAATAATGACTTATCTTTAAATAATGATGCCTTATTTTAAAATAAGGACTTTGTATCTCAAATAATGAGATATTAATTCACTTTATAATGACAAAAAAGCCTGCTGGATATTTATTTTTTTATTTTAGTGGTCAGATTACATTTGCTATCCAATACATGGACACCATCAACAGATGACTAAATGGCTTTGGTCATCATTTCCAATTAAAAAAAAAATAAATAAATAAAAATATTCAGGGTTAATACATATTGATTAAATTAAGAGACTAGTACTTCAGAAGGCAATTGGGCCATTGCCATGGCATGGCGAGGACATAAATACTATAAATCATTCCTTTGCACCACACCCAGGAATCATTCCTCAGATCATTGTCTTGACCACTTAATCCTCTTCTAGGGCATGGCATGCTGGGCCCGTACACCCAGGACAAGGTGCTGTGCAGGTAAACCCAGAACAAGGTGCCACTCCGTTGCTGAGCACACACGTACTCACACAGACACACACGATATATAGGGGCAATTTAGGTAGACAATTTAGAGCAGCCAATTAACCTTAAATCCATGTTTTTGGACTGTGGGAGGAAACCGTAGAAAACAAACGTAGACACGGCGAGAACATGATACCTTCACCCAAATCGGGATTCAAACCAGCGTTTGGCATCCCAATGCTCTGAGGTGGAATTGACAACCACCACATTAATCTTATGCAAAAAATAAAAAAAACCACCACTCTTAGAGGATGTTGTTTCTATGTCTGAATTATTCATTCATTATCTTCCGCTTATTCCTTTATGAGGGTCGCGGTGGAGTTCCCCATGCCCATCCAAGGAGGAAATTCTCGGGCGCTGGGTAGAAACACCGGACAGGGAGTCAATCCATCGTTGGGTACACACTCACAGAGTCACACACACATACACACACTATACAGGGCAATTTAGAGCATTCAATTTACCTGTAAGCCATGTTTTTGGGATGTGGGAGGAAACCAGAGAACCCGGAGGAAACCCACGCAGACACGGAGAGAACATGGAAACTCCACCCAGCTTGGCGGAAATATTTATGTAGTCAATAAATCAAGAACAACGTCTCCCAAGGATCCCAATGTTGGCAAACAAAAGTTACCACCATATTGCGAAGTTCGAGAGGAACAGTCTTGTTGAAGACATTTTTCCAGAAATATGCAACTGATTGAAATACAGTTACCTGGTGCAGATGTATAACATCCATCCATCCATTATCCTTCGCTTATTCCTCTACTAGGGTTGCAGTGGGGTTCCCCATGCCCATCCAGGGGAGAACATCACGGGCGCTAAGGATTCCCGATTCGAATCCCAAACTGGGCACAGTTTCCATGTTCTCCCGTGTCTACATGGGGTTTACTCTATGTTCTCTGGTTACAGTGCACAAAGGTTCTACCCTGGATGCGCATGAGGAACCCACCGTGACCCTCATAGAGGATTAAGCGGAAGATAATGAATGAATAAAATAAGTTATTAGTAGTTAGTTGCCATAATACAAGCCCTAAAATAATATTAGTTAAAAAGAACTATGTCACGTTCAAGTAATTTATTTATATAGTACCTTTTACAACAGTGTGTTGTCACAAAGCAGCTTCAAACGGAGTTCAAAGCCTGAACCCCTAAAGAGTAAGACAAAGTGACAGTGAGAAACCTTGGGAGGACCAAGGCTTATTGGAGGACCCATCCTTCTTGAGCGACTGGGCAGCATCAACAGTGTTGGACAACCATGTACATTGTTTGGAGATCAGGTGTCGGTATTTACTAAAAGTAACATTATACAGTATAAACTCCAGCAGCATTATCAATCCAATGCTGCCTGGCCGCTCAAGGAGGAGGAGTCCCCCACTGAGCCTTGGTCCTCCCAAGGTTTCTTCCTAAAATAACAT
>JAOUQT010069901.1:0-10307 GCA_025769995.1 Xyliphius kryptos
AGTGTGGTTGACTTGGAGTTACATTGTGTTGTTTGAATGGTGCCTTTATTTTTTTGAGCTTTGTAGTTTGATGCATACAACTCACTATGGGATAACTCTAACAAGGGGGGATGTAAGCTTGCCTGATGAGTCGTGAAACTCCCTGAAAATTTACAGTAATTAATGAGATCACTTGTATCTGATGCATGTATTACTTAGTGCCTCACAAAACCAACAAACTTCTAACAGCATTAAGCAAACAATGAAAGGGGAAATGGGATGAAACAGATCAGTTCCAATGCTTTCATGAAAAATGCACTAACTGTCAGGGCAAAAGAAAATATAAAACTCAAAAGGTGTTAAAATTAGGGCCAATAAGACTTGATGAGCATTAAAGACATGTGCACTCCCCCACTCATAGACAATGGCTTTCTGGTTTCTTTTGTGGAGTCACTTAAGTTCCTGGGCACCACCACATCCAGTGACCTCAAGTGGGCGAGAAACCCAATATCCATCGCCAAGAAAGCTCAGCAAAGGAACATTCTGAGACAGCTTAAGAAATTCAACCTCCTGCATTCTGAAGGCCAAGTTCTATATATTGATTATCAAAGCTGTACTGATATCATCTATAAACTTATGTTTAGGTGCGGAACAAGCCAAATTGCAGCATAGTCAGGACAGCGGAAAATATCAATTGTTGCCTGGAATGACTTGAGGACATTTCCCACAGCAGAGTGAAAAATTGCGTTAACAAAGTAACTGTTGAACCCTTCCATCCTGAGCATCACATCTTCAAACCTTCACACTTGTAAAGACCTTCCCTATTTTCTCCAGCAATTTAGTTTCTTAATTGGTGTAATTTAATTCGGTTTACTCATTTGGTATTGTCTGAGTGCTGGCTTATTGATTTAGTATGTTAAATGTCATGGTTGTGTGCATTCACCAAGACAAATTTCTTGTATGTTAAACATACTTGGTGAAAGTATGTTAAGAAAATCAGATTTTAATGTACTTCAATATACCAATAAACCACAGCCGGTTTTGGGGTAACATTATCTAATACGTCTTGTACTTTGGGAGTCTATTTAAATGCTGGTCCAAATAAATGATGCAGCCCAGGAATAATATAAACAATTATAAATAATAATGTCAAAAGTGCCCATTTTTAGTTTATTATTCAGGCAGATGAGTACTTGTTTATAAGTATCTTTTGAAGATCTGGGGAAAGAAACATCATTGTAATAGATAAGGCAGTCTCACAAAACTTCACTGAGAAGAAAAGAAAAATCACAGTGAAGAGTTAGTGAGCGTAAGTTACATGACAAGATACTCATAATTTTTGGAAGGGTACATGAAGTGAGGTGGCACGGTGGCTTAGTGGTTAGCACATCTCACCGAATCTGGGTGGAGTTTCCATGGTCTTCGTGTCCGCGTGGGTTTCCTCCAGGTTACCTGGTTTCCTCCCACAGTTCAAAAATATGGATTTAAGGTAAAATCCTCTAAATGCCCCATATATGGGATAGATTGGCTCACAGTACTGGGTTTGTGTGCCCAGCGCCTGAGTCATTCTCCCATAGTTGGGTATGGGAAAAACTACCATGACCCTAGTACAGGATTTAGCAGAAGATAATGAATGAATGAATGAATGAATGAATGAATGAATGAATGTGAAGTGAAATAAAGGGGGAAAATGGTATTTTACTGATTTTCTAATTTACTAATTATAAATAGTGCAAAATTCAAATTTAGATAAAATATTTCACATAAAAGCTTAAGCTACTCAGATACCATGGAAGAGGGTAGAAGAAACACACTTGGGAATAAGGAGTCTATATTTTAATTAAAACTCTGCATGTCATATATATACACAACACAATTTGGCTAATAATAAATAATTCACTTAAATGGTACATGACTTTGATGTAGGTGAGTGCAAAAAAAAAGGAAAGTTTCACCAAGCGAAGTGGAGTTAAAAAGAAAACTTACATATGTAGTTTGCCAATTCAGGGTACTTTGCTTTGAATGACAACCAAAAGTGAGGTTAAATTAGACTGTCTTCAATGATGGGTCATTTGAAAGGTCCAGAATAGCAACCTGCTGGTCTGATGGCAAGTGACACACTGCACCGGTGATGGAGGGATTACAAACCCAGTTGTGCTGATCCTGCCTTTCATGATCAGGGTGGAATTTCCTGTAGTAATCAGAAAGGGCTTGGGGGCTTTTCTGCAAAGTTTATTTTCTGTTATAGATTCCACATGTCCACATTTTACTCTCAACCTGGCACCTGCAACATTCTGTTTTTTAATATAAACACTTCTGTCTTGTAAAATCATTTTAGCTAATTATAACTTGGTTTTAAGGCTGTCCAACAGGTACACAATATCTTAATTTGGTAGGAATTCTACATTAAAGAAAAACAAGAAGTAATATCTGTAGCCCATAATGACATTCAGATATCCTTTTACCTTTGTGTAAATATATGTGTTCTTTTCACTAAAGGAGCATCAGTTTTTACTATAAACATGTCCTAATAAGATTAAGAATCGATGTTGCTATCTTAAGCACAAAACTCAATTTTAAAAGGAGAAAGAGATTTAAGGGGCCCTTTGGGAATTATACAGTGAGTGACACAAACATGGGAAGCATCATCACATTTTCATTAATAGCCTCCTTTATTTTTTCTCATGATCACACCTGCTCCATCTGTTCATATTTTATCATTTTTTAAAGATGAACTGGCTAGACATGTTTTCTTCAGTGAACAGCCAAACAACAGAGACAAATGCATTTGGTATTCATGTGGTAGCTGAATTTCTAGTATGTTGGGCAATCAATCTGAGGATCGTAGGTTCAAATTCCACGTCCACTAACATTACCAATATGGGTCCTTCACCCTCACATCCTGTATTCTGAACCTAACCATCAAGTTGAGATAATTGCAAGTCTCATCCCATATAGCCAATGTTTCAAGCACTTGGCAGAAACACCCAGGACATGGTGCCAATCCATTGCTGGGCACACACAAACACCCACTACATAGGGACAATTTAGAGCTGTCAATTCATCTTGAATCCATGTTTTTGGAGAAAACTGAAGAGCCTAGAGAAGTCCCATGAAGACATGAAAGAACATGAAAACTGCACCCAGATTGGGATCTGAACCTGGATCCTCAACACTGAGAGGTTAAATTGCTAGTATTTTCAGTAAAAAATTGTTCTTCATTCAGTATAAATGGTGTAGATACACCTTTTAATGACCTGGTTTTGTGCTTTTTGCATTCTGTTGCATTAAAATGTGTTTTTAAAATTTTGCAAGTCAGTCTGTAAGAAGGATAACCTTAGGGTATTAAATCAGTAGCATGAGTAGTCAGTGAGATTATAGATTATACGCTTTAATGGGTGAATGATGTGGAATGACAGGTCAGCTTTACTGCAATACAGTATTACATTCTTCTCTTGAGCATGGTTCTAGTCAAAAATCACATAATTTGAAACCTTGTGACAAATACGCTAGAGCCTCCATAACTAGATTGTCCAAGGCTGAAAAGAAATGTGATATCTAGCACAGAAATGTAGCCTTTTCAAACAAATTGAGACTGAAACCCTAATTTTAATTTAGGGGCAGGTTGTTAGCACATAACTTAGTAAAATGTCCCATTAAAAAAAATCCAGTCAGCTTTAAACACAGAGGCACATTTAGTGATCTGAGAAAGACCAATTGAGGCAGGCCTAAAATCAAAGAACAAGTAAGAGAAAAGATTTAGAAGATAGGTAAGCATCTCGGAAAAAATAGCACTAGCCATAGTAGTAATAGGTTCTGTGGAGCATGTAATAGTCCCAGGTGCCCAAGGCCTTCTATCAGCTGAATTAAAAGAGATTGGTGAGGAAAGCACTGCAACCAGAATTCTCCTTTTTTACCAGGACAACATTAAGGTTGAGATTTGCCCTAAGGACAAACTCAGGTTGTTAAAAGTTCACCCAAATGTATAGAGAGGAAGTGCAGTGCACTGCTAGTTAAACTCTTTAGAAGAAACTGGATGATGTTCCTAATTTGCTCTAGGAAATGATTGTAGGACACTGATGCAAACTGTCATTGGCTCAGGGAGGGCAACTGAAGTATAGTGAAATGAGCAATAGGAGGGATTTACAGGACTCAAGGTCCCAATGAAATCCAAACGCGGTCACTGAAATGGACAAAGGGTTGGCTTCTGCAAGCAATGGGAATGGTACCAAAATAGGACTGTAAGCCTTCTGCAAGAAGGGAGAAAACTTACTGCTACAGAGATTTCCTGTTGCTCTTGATGTAGCTTTTTAAGAATGTGTCCATGTTCCCATAATCAGAGAATGAGCCTATGCCTTGCTTCTGCTCTTTTTTACACTTGCAAACTGAATACTGTTATGTTGTAACTAAGTGAGTTACAGGGTTAAATGCAGGGTCAAATGCAGCATTACCAATGGTTCATTAGGAAGTCAACCTATTCAGCAATTTGTTGCAGAAAGAAGGCAGACACGTAATGAAAGTATGTGGAATTGGTCATCCTGCAACAAGCCTGAATAAGTGCGGAATAAACGGGAAAGTGAAGAACAATGCCTGCAAAAGAGGTAAATAACTAGAAATGTAGTGTAAGAAATACTGACTTGTGTTGTTCGATCATTTGTAAGTCGCTTTGGATAAAACCGTCTGCTAAATGACTAAATGTAAATGTAAGAAAGCATATACTTCAAACAAAAGGTATATGCAAACAAAAGAAGCTGTAAATAGATTAACAAGTAAAGAGGAGGTGCATAAAAAGGAAAACAGCTGAATCTGAAACATAGTGGGCTAATTAGTGGATTAATAAGAGAAGTGTGAGACCAAGGTCTTTATAAGCAGTGCAATACAGCACAAAAATATCAGGTAGTGCTTGAAACTCCTATAAATTATGCCAGAAGGTACACAACCCTATACAACCCTATACCCCACAAAGTCAAAAACGATTAACAGAAACAGAACTTACAGAGACCAAGGCATGCTAAATTAAATTGAGAAAGCGGTCCAGGGTGAGATTATATTTAAGCAATAAGGCAAGAGAGGCATGTGCATTATTGTGAATAAACCACGGGAAAGAGGTGTTATTAGGCACGACGTGCAAGCGGAGTATATAACTACCCGTTATAAAGGAAAAATCACTCACTGTCCATGTTTTGCTTATTTTTACAAAAAATACAATACAGCATTATCTTAACGCAGCTTTACAGAAATTTCTGAGGAAAAATATCACATATCGTTCCTTTTGTGGGTGTGCTCGCTTGCTGCAATGCAAAAGCAGTCATTTTGGGGGGCTGAATAATTTTCTCTGAAAGAATTAAGAATTATGAATTATGATTAAGCTAAACAATTTTTTTTTAGCTCCCTTTATCAGTTTCTTGTTGCTTGCAGCCTTGCCTTAGTTGGCCCCACCTATTTGTGTTCTACTGTTTATATTTCCATGCATTGGTTAAACCTTTTTAAGGTAAATGTCTAGATCGGGTTCTTTTGTCAGCATATGAACTTTAAAGCTGCACTAGTGAATGTACTGTGGCAAATTTGGCAAATTTGATTTTTCGAACAGATCCGCTATGCTTAGAACCAGGAATGGCGTTTTTTACTTACATTAATAAAAGTCGATATAGGTACTCGACAATGACAGAAAAACTAATGTGTGTGTAGGAGGTGGTATTGATTTTGGAAGAGGGTTCTGCCTTGTTGCAGATATCGGGGTGATTAGACCTTTCCCAGGTGTGTCGTCTCATTTAAATGTGCTCAGTGCAAAATGAGCATGAATCAATACAGGCCCAATCATCACCATCTTTAGTTCCCTTATTACATGCGTATGCACATACACATACACATGCACACACACACACACACACACACACACACACACACACATACGCGCACGCACACGCGCACGCACACGCGCACGCACACGCGCACACGCACACACTGCACACTTTGCTATTTTTGAAGGACACTTCTAATACAACAGCCTGCCAGTAAGTCATTGTTTTATTACAGCAACCCAGCTAATTGTTTATCGTTTAATTAGCCATTCAAAATCTAAAGTTACAATCATATACATACAGATACATACATAATGAGCTCCAATGAATCAATATGTTTTTAATGATATTAATTAAACAGTCAAAACATAAGTATGCTGGACCAAGTATCAATGTTATTAAATATTGATGCGTGTAAACTGCACAGTTTATTACCTTATTTAGCATAATTTCTAAAAACTTTAATAAACTCACTACTGTATAACTATGGCAGTACTTAAATATATATTTTAAAAACATACAGTACCTCACTGCAGTCCACCTCAGTTTAGAAACATTACAGGATATTTTGTGATTTGTAATATGAAAAATCATGCCTTGACTTTATTGTAAAGTAACATAGAATTGAATGGGCTGATTGGTTGTTAAAAATGGTACTTTCTAAAAAAAAAAAAAAAAAAAAAGAACATTGTCATTATGTTTCTTCTGCTTAATCCTGTACTAGGATCACAGGACGGGGGATGGGTTCTCTAGTCCCTATCTAGGGGATGACATTTCGGACACTGGGCAGATACATCCATGGCAGGGCACCAATCTATCGCTGGGCACACACTCAATCACACACACACACATAGACACACAAACTATATAGGGGCAATAAATTTACTTTGAATCCCGGAGAAACCCCATATGGACATAAAGAGATAATGCAAACTTCAGGCAGATCCCCAGCTCAGAAGATCCCCCATCACAACATTGTAAAAGAATAATTGCAAAAAAATGCACTATGATTTATTGACCGCTACGATAAAATTAAAACAGAAAAAAAAGTTTAAAGTGGAGGATATAGTTAATTCCCTATCCACATATTTGGATTTTTTTTTAGCTGGGTTTTTGGCTGTACCGGTAGCTTAGGTTTGCATGTTCGCCTATCAGCACTGGGGATTCCCGGTTCGAATCCTGATCTGGGTTGAGTAAACTTTGCCAACAAGAATAAACAAGGTTTTATTTAAAAAAGTAAAGTTAATGAAATTAACACAGGCGATATATAGAATAAATATCGAATGATAGAAATGTAAATATGGAATTGTAGTGGTCAAAAGCTGAGCATGCATCTACAAAAGAAAAAATAAAGCACAGAGGTTATCAGTATTTAATTAAAACACAAAAGGAACAGAAAGGAAAGGGGCACTGTGTCCGAATCATACCATGTCTTTTTCTAAAGTAAAGAGCGAGCAAGTGGAACATAAATGTCAGCTAAGTTGCATATTGCAGTGGTAACAAAGCGTGAACCAAAAAAGAAGAAGCAGCTTCTAAGAAGCTGTGTGTCTAATCCCAAGCCCCCACTCTCATGTAAGCCAAGAGGCTATGTTACAATATTTTAAATCATGAGAAAGGACTATGTAATGGCTCCTAAACAAAAAAACAACCAACATGGAGTGCCCCTAATAAAGAAGAAAAAATAATAAATTGAGGTGGGAAAATGACCCCAGTAAGCACTGAGCAAAAGCAATACTCTTTGCTTGGCTAAGCGTGAGAGATAACAAAAAACTAGACACAAGTGAAACTAATAGACCATGAGCAAGAAAAGAAAAAATACCCAAAAGACATGCTCACATAAGGTAAGAAGCTCATCAGACCACATGGAAATTAAACAAATGTCACAAAACAACCCAGAATATATTACTGAAGACACACAGTGAGAGTGGAGGAACAGTCATACCAACCACATCCACGTCAATGTTTTTTTATGTAGGTAAAAATATTTAGTTTTACACTCACACACTACATTTATAGTGACTGAGCGACTCTTTCAAATTTATTGAAAGTAAGAAGGTGCAGAGGATCCAGAGATGGTCCTGTGGGCCAGATTCAGTGCCTTGTATTAAATGCAAGCAGCTACATGGAGCCAATGAAGAGAAATGAGTAGTGGAGTGACATGAGTTCACTTGGGTTGGTTGAACACAAGTTGGGCTGCAGAGTTTTGAACCAAATGTAGGTGCCTGATTGTGGAAGATGGGAGACTGGCAAGAAAAGCAATTACAATAGTCGAGCTGAAAATAGATGAAGGTTTGACCATGAGAAAGGCTGACTCAGAATGTTCAAAACACAGTATCATCAAAACACACCTCTTCCACAAACACTTGCAATAAAAAATAAATAAAAAAATAAAAATAAAATAGAGCCAGATCTAACAATGCACAGGTTTTGATGATACTGCAGTGTAGCTGTTTTTTTTCCTAAACGACTGTTGACTTGTGCTGCTAAATGACCAAATGTAAAATGTATGTAATGTTGTATGTAGGCTTGGACCCACAGCTAATTAACTTGTTCTGTTCGGAAAGGTCTGATTTTTCTGATGTTCTACAGAATAAATCGGCAAGAACGGGCAGTTTTTGTGACCTGATTAGCTAGTTTAAGATGAGAATCCATTGAGAAACCCAGTTTACAGACAGAGTCAGTTGGAGAGATCGTGGAGCCATCAGTTTGGAAGGTCAGGTCAAGATGAACTGAGGGTTTTGCTGGAATTATGAGTAACTCAGTTTTTGGCAAATTGAATTTGAGATGACCAGGCTTCATCCAAACAGATATGTCAGTGAGGCAAGCTGGTATCGGATTTGAGATGGAGAAATCCTTAGGGGGAAACTACACATGAACAGCGTGCAAACGTGTGTGTAACATTGTTTGGACAAAAACCTGTTTACACACTCATTTGTGGGGACCTCACGCTGGCTGATCATGTGTGATGTATACATTATATACTGTATATGACATGGGCAGCAAGGTGGCGTAGTTCTGGGTATACAGTTTGGAATCCCGATCATTGTGGCGTTCCCATGTTATCCCCGTGTCCGCGTTCTTCCACGGTCCAAAAACATTTAAGGTGAATTGGCTGTTCTAAACTGCCCTTATCTGTATTGCTGCTACATTGTGTGTGTGCCAGTGCAATTTTACTGGTATGTGGATTTAAAAAGGCAGTTTATATCAGAAGAAAAGATAACTGTGGCATAGTCAGTGGTATTGACAGTGTGAAGCATCAGGAAGATGCAGTGCAATTGATCCCACAAACACTCCTGTAAGATCATATTGAATCAGTGTCATGAACACAAAGTAGAGTGTAACAGATCGTCATTTAAACAAGCGATATTTCTTAATGAATCTCAGCATTTTGGGTAAATATGGCTGCTGCAAAGAGCTATTAAGGGTTATTAGTAACAGATCTGCTATCGAGTGGGATCTTCTCACACGAAAAGGAAAAGTGTAAAGTGTACAGCATATTTCTATTTCTGTCTTACCGTTGTATTTTTTTTACTAAAGATATGTAAAAAAATAATAATAAAAACATACACAAATAATTATTATGATATCCCAAAGAAACATTCAGTCCACTCATGTTATGAGCTGAAATCAGAAATGAACAGGCTACTTGTTCAAATAAGTAATCTATGTATGCTCTGTAAAAACATTAGAACTATAACCCATGCAACACACCACCAACCCTTGTGATAAACACAAATCACACATCCTAACATGTCAGACACAAACAAGTATTCAAAGGACAAGTACACAACTATTTATGCTAAATTGTGTTATAATTCTGTAAACTCTGTCACTATCTCATTATCTTTTGAACTTATGTAAGTATGCAGTTTTTTTTATCGAAAATGTATGTTAACACTATATACATTGATGTTGCCAATCTTCAAAGCATTTTTTAAACATACACAACTAAAATGATTTCCTAAAGGCCAGTGAGTTCGAACTCTATGTCCTAAAGGCTCACTGTTCTGTATATTATAAAACAGGTAGTTTTGGGCCTTAAATCTGATTGGCTGAACCGTTTCTCCAGCTGTGACATTATTAAGAGTAATGCACAACTCTGACCGCTTCATATACGTATCAATGTGTGACATACATCATTTTAAATCATGTACCATAATTGAAAAATATAGATTCGTAAAACCACCAGGCCATTTCTAGATAAGCACTAAGTTGGTGTCCCATTACTAAGCTATCAATGTTTACTTTAAAAAGTAGATTACATTGTGAAAGACCAGTTGATTCAAGTTTTTTTTAATTTTCATGTCATGCCTAATAACATCTCTTTCCTGAGATTTATTCACAATAATGCATGCCCTCTTGTGCCTTGTTAACTGTCCATCCATAACATTTTTGACAATAATGCACATCTCTGACCACTTCATATTCGTACCAATGCGTAAAATAAAATTCTGTATTTTAAGTAAATACAAATGAATATGAACACCAAGTCAATTCCCAATGAACGCTAATCCTTTTATGACTGTT
>JAOUQT010069921.1:0-10306 GCA_025769995.1 Xyliphius kryptos
ACCAATGTGGGTCCTTGAGCAAGAACCTTAACCCTCATTGCTCCAGGGTCCTGTTTCAACCCTGTGTTCTGATCCCAGCCAAGTTGGGGATACCTGTAAGTCGCTTTGGATAAAAGCGTCTGCTAAATAACTAAATGTACATGTAAATGTAAACAGTCAGAGGCCAGTATTAGACATGAGAACTCGAGAAAATGGTCGCTTCTGTCCCCAGACGTCTGTTGAGTGTTGTAAGAACTTCCAACTTTTTTGGGATTTGTTGACGCCATGAAATTTTACAACATATTTTTCCCTTAATACATTCTCTCAATTGAAAATTTTGATCTGTGATTTGTGTTCTTTTCTAAACAAAAGATTAGATTTGGCACCTCCACATAATTGCATTCAATTTTTATTCACAATTTTAGTTTCCCAACTTTTTTGGAATCCGCTTTGTACTTAGCAAAAATCATACCAAACCACAAACGCTCTAATAATTTTCACATTAAGACAAATCCTTATAATAGGTTTCAATAAGAGAAAAAAGGCTTGAAGTAAAAGAAAACTTATTACTAAAGAAGCGTAATAAGTGAGTAAAGTGTAGCCACTTTAAGCATTCCATATGATGTTTATTTCCCAGCACATCAGACTAATTAACTGAAATTGAATCATTTTGGAGTAAATTTTTAAATTTATTTTTGACCTGTAGCCACATACTTTTTATTCATCTTATGTTGCTTCTAAAACATAATACAATTGATTATTAACAATCTAATATTGTAGGGGTTACTGAACACTTCTGAACAGTATACACCAACAGACATTTAAAATGCTAAAGAATGAATAAAATTATATGTTCCCACACTAATCTGTATGCTATATTCTACTAGGCAGCTTCTTTGCCAGAACTAGTCAGAAGTGACCTTTTTGGCGCCACGTTCATCAAATCCCTTTGTTGCACAGGCCTCTGAATTTGTTAAAATTAAGCCAAATAATTGAAAAATGCAGAAACCTCACTGATTAACAATCAATGTTTTCTACAAATTAAAATATAAATTGGTTTTGGGAATATAATTAATACATTTTAATAATGGTAACCTGAAATCCTTTCAAACCAATACTTTAGAACAGTAACCTTCCCAAATGTCTAAAAATATGACATGCAACACTTACAGCAATTTATTGGAAAGAACTGCAAAGGAACCTTTTTATACAATTTTTCCAGCTGGTGAAAAAAAAAAAAAACACAGCTCATCCAATAGAAACAGTCCAGTTAAGCATCAACTCTATTCTGGTATCTATGAAGGTTTGTTCAAATGTGTGTATTTCTGTAGCTTATATGTTTACATACCAAAAACGGGGCTTCTAGCTTTGTTCATTGAACTGAATTAGAGCAAAATAACATCTTAGATCCCTCGCTTCGTTGAATTGGCTCCAGGACCCATCAATGTATCTGAGCAGTAATTTTAACAGGAGCTGTTCGGTTTGGTATCAAACTTATCACTGAAAAGGTTGTGCAAATTGTGATAAAGTAAAAATGCTTTCGTCTTTATCTCTATTTTGTGTCCTATCGTGACCGCTTAAATGTACCTTTTATTATCATACAGATATTGTATTTGTTGTAGTGGACTTCTTTACTTTGCCATTTATCAGAGGTGAGTTGAGTCTGTACAGGCTACTGGAAATCCTAATGGAACAGAGGCATAAAATTAAGTAGTCGATGCTTTAAAAAAAAAAAAAAAAAGACTGTAATTGTTTTTCATAATGTATGTTAAGGCCACAACATTAAGATTGAAGAGTTCTAGAATAACCCATTTCCTGGCTGAAAGTACTATTTGTATAAAGTACTCCATCTGCCTGGATGAGGTTCCTCCAGTGACTGGTTTCTTCCCGCAGTCCAAAGGCATGTAATTTGAAGTAACCAAAGAAAGTTCATGTAACGTTGCCCATCTTACTGCATCTATTTTAGGGTTGTTCCCTAATAAGCGTTTCTAACAAAGTGCTATGATATTGAAGAACAAATAATAACATAGCTATTTTGACCAATAATGTCCAAACATTTACATAAGACTATTTTGTGACATGACTTAAAAAAACAAGTGAGGTTGAAAGGTTCGTTTTTTGTGGTTTGTAAGTACTGTTCATATTAGAAGGGAGTTCTGTTTGAGTACAAAGCATAACCTCTGATCGTATCCCACCAACACTGCACATGACTACATTGCTTTCTATAATTATCACATTGTTGTTTAACCTACACTCGATGTTTGGTGCGTTCAGTTGTACCGGGTGGGCTGCAGTGTGGGAGAGAATAACATTAGCATGGTGAAAACTCAAGTGTTCAGGAGGAGGTTTTGTGATCAAACATTTCAGCAGTTTATAAAAACTCTGTCAAATCATCAAAGGAGATTTTTTTTCTCTTTTTTTTTAAATTCAAGGTCTAAAAAATAGGCTGTATTATTAGTGATAAGTTCTGGTGGTGTCATTTAGTTATTATTTGGGGCTATGTTATTAACCCTAACCCTTGATCATCACAAGAAACAAATAACATACAAGTTGTAGGATTTTAGATAAAGATCTATGTAAAAAACGCTCGGTTTTACAGATTTAATCGTTTAATTTAATATTTAAAATGTGTCTAAATGTCAAACTAAGACCAGTAAGTTGTGTCAGTGCAGTAGAACCATATAAAAATGTTATTCTCCCATTAGTGACTTTAATTATTCTAATGAAAAGTCTTCAATATGTGGGCTTAACTATTAAACTATCATCATCATCATTATTATTAAACTATTATTACTATTGTTTAGCTTTGAAATTTGTATTCTGACCATGAAATTGTTTATACATTCATAAGTCTGTAGTAATCCATGTCATTTTAGTCAGGAGCTTTAGATGTTTAATAAAAGTGCTCATAAGATCATACTTTCTATTTATATTTTTAACATTAGCTGCTTGCATTCTGAGGCATTTTAAAATGAATGCATAATATTACACTGATGTTACATTGGGTTAAAAAGAAATACATTTATTACTCCACATCATAAAAGAATTTTAATTTCTTAGTTTTACAATATCACAAGGATACAATTTTATGTTAATATTTGCTTGGTGTCTGCGTGGGTTTTCTCTAGGTTCTCCAGTTTTCTCCTACAGTCCAAAAACATGGATTTAAGATCAATCAACTGCTCTTAATTTACCCCATATTCTGTGGGTCCCAAGCCCGGTAGAAGTGAGGGTTGTGTCAGTAAAGGTATCCGGCGTGAAACAAGTCTAGTGTACGAGTTCATCGCTGTGTTGACCACTAGAATAATAAAAGGTAAAAGCCAAAAGACAAATAAGAAGTTGGATATTATGATAAAGCTACATGCTTGTTTACTGCAATGATCAAAGCCTAAGGGGATTTTAAAGACAATTATTTTCATGTTTTAACTTTAAACTAATCGGATATATTTTTTGTGGCAATACTGTTTTGTCACAAGCTGTATCATTGAAATGTAGATTTAAATATTTTTTTTCATTGTTTATTTACCAATTTAACTTTTGTAACTTCGTTGTTGTTAACAAGCTATTTTAACTTGTTGCAATGGGTGTTCGTGGCTGCTGTATGAAATGTTTTAATTGTTAAACATATAATTTATTAATTCTTATAGTTTTATAGATTTAAGGGTTTTCATCGAAATGATAGTCTTTAAACTAAAATCTTTTTTATCATGAAGTAAAATGCAAGTAATGTAATAAGTTTGAACTAATTGTCTACAATGTGATCTTTGTTACATATACAAACATTTTTCCATGATTGTATTACATAAAATAGAGTTGTGTTCAAAATAATAGCAGTGTGTAACACTAGTTAAGCACAAAATCTTTATAAAAGTTTTAATTTCCATGCATTGGCAATATTTCCAAATCAAAACATGAAAAGAAATGTATATAATTTTCAACTAGGGTTAGGGTTTAAATTAACATTTGGCTGTTTAAAAAAAAAAAATACTGTTTGCATTTGTCTTTACAAACTCAAAATATGTACTCCTTTTTTATATATAAGATTTAGCATTCCTGTGATACACTAACCTAATATTTTGTTGAATAACCAGTTTTTTTTAGAACTGCTTCACATTTGTGTTGCATAGTCAACCAACTTCTGGCACCTGTTAACTGTTATTCCAGCCCAGGATGCTTTGACTACATCCCACAATTAGTTTGCATTTCTTGTTTTGCCTCAGAAACAGCATCTTTGATGCCACCCCTCAAGTTTTCGATCAGGTTAAGGTTCGGAGATTGGGATGGCAACTCAATTTTGTTTGTCTGGAACCAAGATTTTGCTAGTTTACTGCTGTGTTTAGGGTTGTTGTCTTGTTGAAACACCAATTTCAAAGACATTTCCTCTTCATCTTAAAGGAACATGAGCTTTTTAATTATTCTGATACAGTGCCTTGGGAAAGTATTTACTCCCCTTTGCATTTTTTACATTTTGTTACCTCACACGCTGGAATTTAAAATGATTATTTGAGCGTTTGTGTCATTTTATTTAAAAACCGTGCCTATAACTTTGAACATTTAATATTTTTTAATTGTGAAGCAAACAACAAACAGGACAAAATAACTGAAAACTTCAGTGTGCATAACTTTTCAACCCCCTTAAGTCAGTACTTTGTGGAGCCACTTTTTGCAGCAATTACAGCTGCAAATCACTTAAAAGTGTCTATGAGCTTGCCTTCTGGGATTTTTGCCCATTCCTCAAGGCAAACTGCTTCAGCTCCTTGGTTTTCGCTGGTGAACTGTAATCTTGGACTAACAGCAACTGGATTTAAGGTCTGGGCTTTGACTAGGCCATTCCAGAACTTTAACACGTTTCCTCTTAAACCACTCGAGTGTTCCTTTAGCTGTATGCTTTGTGTCATTGTCCTGTTGGACTGTAAATCTCCGTCCCAGTCTGAAATCACTGACAGACGCAAACAGTTTCTGCTAAAGAATATCCCTTTATATAGCACCACCATCCATATTCCCCTCAACTCGAACCAGCTTTCCAGTCCCTGTTGCTGAAAAACATTCCTACAGCATGACGCCTCCACCACCATGCTTCATTGTGCTGATGGTGTTCTTGGGGTTCCCCATGCCCATCCAGAGGAGAACGTCTCAGGCGCTGGGCGGATACACCAAGGACAGAGCGCCAATCCATCGCTGGGCATACACTCACTCACACAGCCACAAACGCACACTGCACGGGGCAATTTAGAGCATTCAATTTACCTTAAATCCATGTTTTTGGACTGTGGAAAGAAACCGGAGAACCCGGAAGAAAATCAATTGAGACACAGGGAGAAGATGGAAACTCCACCGAGATTAAGATTCGAACTTCGTGGTAATATAATTAATGCCAAAAACAGTGATTATCTGGTTAGTCATATTGGACTGCTTTTATTTTAAACACTACTATATTTAACAAATATAGGCAAAATTCCAGAGCAACAGATGAGAAACAACTTTAAAAGTCTGGCTGACTATGGAAAGAGACACATTTTCAAAAAAAAGGGTCCCGGGTGTATTTGCCCAGTGCCTGAGACGTTCTCCACTGGATGGGCATGGGGAACGCCCTTGCAAACCTCATAGAGGATTAAGCAGAAGAAAATGAATGAATGAATAAATGAATGTATAGAACATAAGAAATTAACCAGCAGTTGGATGAGTTAGTATTAACTTGGATGTTTCCACAAACCATAACACGTTCATCCCAAATAAGACACTCATTTTGCTCAACCATGTTAATGAGCAGTTAGTACAAATAATATGGGTGGTTGTAAATATTCGGCCCACTTCACTTCTGAATGTCTTATTCTGAGTGAGGATTAAATAGTTTACCCAACGAAATCAATTTATTATTTAACACGTGGTTTTCTCACTTCCCTCAATGGTGCCAAAATATAGTGTTATAACATTTTAACTATACTCCCTGAACTGTGGTTTCCCAAACCTTACATCACTTGCTATTATGCAAACCCTGCTTAACCAAACTGGGTTACAATTCCATTTTTTTTTTTCATGAACAACGATGTTTTGAATGAGAAGAAATGTTTCCTCGTTTCGAATGAAAATTCTGAAGGCTCAAAACCTTTATTTTGTATAGAGAATGTATTTAAATATGAAGCCGTTTGTTTTTATCTAGTGGTAAAGCTTTATTTAGACATCCGATGCGGAAATGACTGCACAAGCTTTCAACTTCTCGCTCACAGACAGCGACTGAGCGGTGACTCCACCACCTTACTGTCCTCTTTTTCAAACCCACCCGCTTTGAAGCGCTTATACGCTTCACACAGCATATGAGACTCCGGGCTTCGGCTGATAGAGAAGAGCAGCGGAGGGGTTTCACTTTAAAGAGCTTTAGAGAAGATGGGGGATGCTAAGGTAAGTGAGCCTCTGACACGCTCTCTCTAAATTTCAATTTTAAAAGCTTTTTTGGCATGACAAAAGTTACATTTGTATTGCTCAAAGATGAATATCAGACAAAACAGAAACAAATTTACAAAAAATACGATAAAAATACATTAAAAAAGCAACGATAGTATTAACAATAAAGCGTGTGTGTGTTTATCAGCTGATTGGTCACTCTCTGTCCCTCACCGATGGCAGGTGTGTGTACAGGGCATCCAGCACACAGCTCTCCCTGTGTTTCCCCAGTAGGTGGGGCAGTTTTTCAGTGAGGTGAAGGAGCTGAAATTAGGGATATGTGTGAATTTGGTGAAGTATTGATCTCTGAAATCTGTATATTTGCTGCATTCAGGGAGGAAGTGCAGTTCTGTCTTAGTGTTATTCACTGTACACCGCTCTCTCTCTCTCTCTCTCTCTCTCTCTCTCTCTTTCTCTCTCTCTCTCTCTCTCTCTCTCTCTTCCGCTCAGTGACTAAGAAAATGAACCACGAAAAACATCAACGATGTAGTTGCACTTTTAGATTTTACACTCGTGGAACTTTACTCGTAAATTCAGAAGTCATTTGGTTCCCCCTTTTCCCCATTAAATCGTTTCCATCAAACTACTTCAGTTGTTTAGTTTCACTTGATTTCAGTTGGAATTATATGTCTTTCGAACTGTTTTAAATCATTTAAAACGTATACATATTTTTTTTGCTTCTTCAGGTTATATTTACCAACTCTAATATTACATCTGTAGTATTTCTATGATTTGCATATAAAAATGTTAAATTACTCCCAATATTGCTGATTATTTGATCATATCATGAATCTGCCCAAAGTTATTTTATTAAAAATATTTTATTAAAAATGTATAGTTAATAGTTGTCTAATGAATTTTATAGCACACCTTCAAATGAAGCAAGATCAGAAACTCCCTGTTTCCTAACATTACAACCGCCTGTATTAATGTGGTTAGTTTCATCATGAAACGATGTCTTATTAGTTAATCCCAAAAGAGGGTGTAAGTATGTTCACATTGAAGATGTAAAAATCAGTGTATTAGTTGCTGCACAGTTTGTGTTAGTTATTCTTACATCCAATACACAATAATGCTGCTGGTAACAATAACAGGGTGCGGGTAGCTGACTATTTTGGTTTAAAGATTAGATTACAGCAGTAACAATTAAATGTTTGAAAATTCAAGCAACAGTACTGTGTCAGATCAAGCCATACCAGCTAAACATACGTATACTAAAACAACACTGTATTACTATTACTGCAGTGCTGAAAATCACATATCACCCAAAAAATGTATGTTCTGTGGCGGTCTTCTGGGGTTTGTGATCATTAAAAAACAGAGTAGAGTACAGGTGACTATAGTCTGTAAGTGCATTCAAATGAGAGATGGTAACAATGTACTTCGTTACTTTACTTAAGTAGGTTTACATTTCCAAAATAGGTTCATTTATATTTATATAAGCCACTTTTTTAACTACTTTTAACTTTTACTTAAGTAATATTTTGGAAACTTAAAAATGTTATTTCATCTTAGATGTAAATTTTCTTTCTGTCTTATCAGAATTTTTGTCTGCTCTGCCTGAATTCGTGTGTTTATTTTCTATTTTACTTACTTATACTTAATTATCTAGAATTTTGAAACGTTGGTGTAAACCCACATAGCAAGGGTAGACCGAGCTGATTTTACACAGTCAAAACTCATAATCAAACTTCAAATCAATTTCAGGTCACGGGGAGGTTTTTCTTGTCACTGTCGTTTTGGCTTTATCTTTGGGTTTCTGGCTTAGAATACTGCAAAACTGCTTTGTGACGATGTATTATTGTAAGAACTATATCAATAATTGAATTAGAATTTGATATTTATAAAGGTACTAGGCTTTACAGATGAAATTTGTTCTTCTTTTCTCAACCATAACGTGTCTTGGTTGAATCAATTGGATCTATTTTGGTCACAAGACACTGTTTCATTGTCCTTCTTGCTCGTTTATGTGATCGTTAGCAAACTGTAGACTGGGAGCAATGTTCTTTTCTGCGAAAAGTAGCTTTCTTCTTGCAACTCAGCCATGCAACTTTTGTTGTCCAGTACTCCACTGCTGGTGTATTCATGAACATTAACTTTAGCCAGTGAGATAGATTTAAACTTTGATTTCTTTGAGGACTCACAAACTTACACATTTCTCTTGACCTTTGTTGGTTAGCCACACCCTGAGAGAGTAATTGGTCTGACTGGATTGGTGGCGTAAAAACATTTTCTAGCCCATTGAGCATCAAGTACTTTTGTTCCAAGCTCCTTAAAATCTCCTTTGTTTATGCCACAATACACCTCTATAAACATGTTTCATAAAAATACACACTTTGATAGATTTGCATTATTAATATTAAACAGGATGCCTATTCATATATTTTCATCCTATTGATCAAATCCCCTGACTGTAATTTTACCTTCAAATTGATGCTGATTCAAAGTTTACTTACATTTGTTACTTACAAGTTACTTACCTTAATATCTAAATGGCCAAGTTTAATATTTTACTTAAATCAATTTGCATTTGTTCTCTTTATATACCTTTTGGGCTTCACCTTGAAAATGACTACTCTACCTGTCAAAAAACTGTATAGCTAATGCAACTAAATAAAAACCAATATACTTGCAATATCCACTGTGTTTCCATAATCACTATTCATAACAACAGTAGGTTAAAATGTACAGTATTTCATCATTATGACGCAGGCTTCAAAACTTAACCAAATGCTTCCTAATTTTACAAATATTAAAACATACTTCCAAAAGATCTTTGTTACATTTGCTATTCATGTAATTTGTTGTTAATGCAAAAATTACTAAAGCAAAATTTGGTAACATAACATTTTCTATAAATCCGGTATTTATAATGCATTATAAGTGCATTCATAATGCTTTATAAAAGGTCATAAGCCTTTGTTAATTTACATATATGTTCATCATAAAAGTCATAAATTGTTATAGTTGTAATTGTAACAGTTTGACATAAAGCTTTATAACACAAAGTGACAAAGCATTCTAATATAAACTGATTTAAACTTTTGTTTCTTTGGATGTTTATAAGTTGATGAACAGTTAAAATATATAAATTATAATGCATTATGTCACTTGAATCTAGTTATGTACCTCTATAAACATTAACAAAGGTTTATAAAGAATTATAAATACTGTATAAAGCCTTATAAATGTTTTTATAATGCATTATGAATACCAGATTTAGGTAAATTGTTACTAAAAATATATATATTTTATATTTTGCATCAATAATTGTGTCACAATTATTGGCTAATTATTGGCTAATTAACAACAGTTGACTATCTCAAAGCCTGATGCTGGCATTCAAAAAGTTATGATAACTTATGAACTTAAGTTTTAAAGTTACTGTAGATAATAAAACTGTTATTTTGGGGCTCCAGCATAAATTCTGATAAATTCTTACTTGAGCAAGCATTGCATATTTATCACGATCTTACATCCACAGTTTTATAATAAGTTTAAGTTTTTGTTGGAATTCTAGTAGTCAATGCACACTCTTAAAATAAAGAAACATGAAGTTCAAGTTTATTTCTCAATAAAGTCCTTTTTACAATAATACACTATTTTACAGTGTTCTAAGCAAGAAAAACCCAAGCTCACTTTTTTTGTTTACATGTTTTTATATTGTGTGGCCAGCACTGTGTTTGTAATATTAAATTGGATGGTATGATTTCTAAAATATATCAGATGTTAGCAAGCAATGTACTATCCTGCAAAAAGAATGGCTTAAAATCTCTCTGACCACTGCGCAGGACTTGTATATGTCATTCCCAAGATGCATTGACGCCGTATTGGCCGCAAAAGAAGGGCCCTACACCGTACTAATAAATTATTGTGGTCTAAAACC
>JAOUQT010069972.1:0-10305 GCA_025769995.1 Xyliphius kryptos
TGTATAGTGTGTGTGAGCGCCCAGCGCCTGAGATGTTCTCCCCTGGAAGGGGATGGGGATGGGGAACCCCCATCCCTTACGCAACCCTCATAAAGGAATAAGCGGAAGAGAATGAATGAATGAATATAATCACGTCCAATTCCAATGCCTAGCTGGTTTTTGGGAGGTCAAAAAAAATATTCCCACAAGCAACGTTGAGAACATGCAAACTACAATAACTTGTGCGCACGAGATCATAAGTCATAGTCACAACTTTTAGAGTTATAGGTTAACTTGTGGCTGTAATTTTTATTTATTATATATATATCTTTTTCCACTCGTGTCCCTTTAGGCGCTCCGTATCAGACATAATGTACGTGCATGTATAGAACTTACCATCTGAGCATGGAAGCGGATCATACTGGCTTCATCCGAGGTTGTGCAGGTGCTGACACTATTGATGGATTCGGTGGTGGACAGACGCAGAGACTGGCTGCTGGTGAGAGATGTGGTGGACAACCGTCTCTTTCTCGCTCCGGTACAGTTATTGGGAATGCTGAACGCACAGCGCTTATGGTAGTTTAACCCGCAACCTGACAACGACACCGATACAGAAAAGTGGTAACGAATCATTTACATAGAGACATTTAGCAGACGCTTTTATCCAAAGCCACTTACAAATGAGAAAACAACACGGCAGTAGTTTTAGAGTTACACCTGAGTACTATCAACCTTGCGCCTGTCCATCCGACATTTTTTGTGGGTTTTTTTATAGCAGTGTGTGTGGAAGAGCTGTGTTTTGTGAAGTTTCTTGAAGATGCTGAGTGACTCAGCTTTATGGATGTTGTTGGGAAGGTCGTTCCACCATTTAGCAGTGCTGAATAAAACTGAGTGAGAATTAGCGCCTCAGTAAGTTGGACTCACCACTAGAGGGCAGTGAACGAGTCGGAGTGTATTTAGTAAAGATGGACTGAAGGTAAGAGGGGCAGATCCAGAGACTGTCCTGCAGGTCAGAATGCAGCCGCTAGAGGGAGCCAATGGAGAGAGAGGAGGAATGGAGGGACATGAGTTCTCTTTGGTTGGTTGAACACGAATCGGGCTGCGGAGTTCTGAACAAGATTGCAGAGTTCTGATTGTGGAAGTTGAGAGACCGGCGAGGACCTGGACCAGCAGCTGAGCAGCCTGTTCTGTTAGGAAAGCGCTGATGTTCCTGATGTTCTACAGAATGAATCTGCAGGAACGGACCGTCTACATGAGCTGATCTGAAAGTTTAAGATGATCCTCAATGGAGAAACCAAGATCCCAGAGTGAGTCAGGTGGAGAGATAGTGGAGACGTCAGTTTGGAGGGTCGGGTCATGATGGATTTGTAAGTTGCTTTGGATAAAATGTGACATTAAAACTGTAGGTAAGTCAGAGCGGTTTACCAAAAAAATAAAGTGTACACATTAAAGTGACATCAGAATGGTGATCTAGGAAACCTGCTGACCAAAAGGTTCTCGGGTTTGATGTCGCGATGCACCACATTCAGACTGTGCAGGTACTTGATGGCGCTGCTGAGGTTGTACAGCATGCCGCTCGCGTCCTGCTCGGTGTATTTATTGGTGGAGGTGATGGCATCGAATAGGTCTCCGCCCTGAACATACAAAACACTGCGGCCATTAAAAAATGCTTTGTCCAGCCGGTGTCCAGCTGGGACATTATTAACAATATACATATATGATATACAACATTAGGACTGAAGGTTGGTGATGGTTGGTGTAACTGCTTTGATTTCGAGATGAAAGGAGAACCTGTTACCTTGACGAGTTCCATCACCAGGTAGAGCTCACTATGGGTGTCCACTTCTTCGATTAGCAGGACGATGTTGGGATGTTTGACCCTCCTCAGAATGGCCACTTCGTTCTGGATCATATGTTCCTGAAATCCCACCGAGAACCGGATTAAAACTCCGCCCCTTCATTAGGATCTCCTGCTTTTCTGTGGAACTGGAGAAGCTCACCTTGCCCCTGCACTTTCCCTTGTTGATGATCTTGAGGGCGTACTCTCGACCCGTGGATCGTTCCACACACTCTCTCACCACTGCGAAGTTACCGTCGCCGATGGTCCTCCCCACGGTGTACCTGTCCGCTATCGAGGCGGGGACCTGAGGAACGTCCTCCCCCACCTCGGCTGAAATGAAGAAACCACACTGAAGGAACTCTTATCAAATTCAGTCAACATAAAGAAATATTTACCAAGAAAGATAAAATATATAAAGTACAGGAAATGATGAGGTCATTTTTGCAGAGAGAGAGAGAGGTACGTACGATTGGACCCCTACCAACCTTTGAGAGTTCTGCCTCCTGCAGACCAGTAGATGCTCCTCATCAACTCGTTACCTGCATTAATGACACCTGTCCACATGTGGGACCAAAGAGCCTTCTAAAAATGTCAGGGACAAGACCTGCTCACGGCTGGGATAGGCTACGAAACCATAAGAACCACGCTGGAGGAGGAGACAACTGTTGGAGCAATAGTAAGAAAACAGAAGATGGAGGTCTCGTTGATCATGAGGAAGGTGAGATCTAAAACCACACGGGGAACTGGGTAATGATCTTAATGCAGCTGGGACCACCATCACCAAGAAAACCATCGGTAACATTAAAATCCCACAGTGCCTGCGAGATCCTCCTGAAGTTTGCCAATGAACACCTGGATGATTCTGAGAGCGATTGTGAGTCGGTGCTCTTTTGAGCTCTTTGGCATTAACCCAACTCACTGCGTTTGGAGGAAGAAAAATGCTGACTATGACCCAAAGAACTCCGTCCCCACGGTCAAGCATGGAGGTGGAAACGTTACATTTTGGGGTGTTTCTCCGCTAAGGGCACAGGAACACTTCTCCAAATTAACAGTAAAATCCTGAGGGACACCTCCTTCCCTCCACCACGACATAAAAAATGGGTTATGGCTGGGTCGTCCAGCGAGACAACGACCCGAGCAAAATTAGGCCGAGCTCATCACCAGACTGCAATCCCAAAGAACACTTCGAGGGCGCTGAAGCGCTGAGTTGGCTTAAAATCGTAATGATTTAGAGACAAAAGAGGTGTAGACCAAAATTCCTCCTTAAGTCTGTGCAAACATCATCATCCACCACAACAACCGTCCACCTCGCCAATAAGTATTATTATTATTATTATTACGGCTTGTTAACTAGAGCGATCGAATACATATTTTTCTCTGCAAAATGCAAATAAATGTATATAATTTATACATAATTTATATAAAAATAAAGTCCACTACATGAAGAACAAAGATCAAAGATTGCAGACTGTAATGGACTTCACAGTCAAAGCAAGTGAAGAACATACCAAAGTGCTGCCTTTTAACCGATTTTAAATGCATTGCCTTATTGGATTGATTTATTGGTTTTCCAAGCCTTTCATCCTAATGAGGAATTCTGTGTTTGAATTAGTGATAGCCTATCCCAGCCTCCTATCCTCGATACAGGTGCCTATCCCAGCAGTGTTTCTAACTCAGTGACTATCTTCAGCTTTTCAGACCCTCTGGTGACACATTTTCGGTTCGAATCCCGATCTGGGTGGAGTTTCCATGTCCTCCCCGTGTCTGTGTGGATTTTCTCCGGTTTCCTCCCACGGTCCAAAAACATGGATTCAGGGTAAATTGAAATGCTCTAAATTGCCCCAAAGTGCGTGTTTGTGTGTGTGGACGTGTAAGTGAGTGTGTGCCCATCATTCATTCAAAAGTTTTAAAAAATGTGACCGTACAGCTGAGTTTCACTGTGTGATATCTGACCTTCACTGGCCGGACCTTCACCCTCATCCATGGAACTGCACACTTTGGTGGAGGCCAGAGAGAGAGACGAGCTGCTGTGCTGGGAACTCTGCAAGAAAGGACACGTCTGTGATGATGTCACAGATAAAATAAAGATCTCTGATTCACCACGAAGAGAGAGAGAAACACACAACATCCCACAAAGGTGTACACACACTTTATATCCATTTGTGTGACGCTGGCGCTGGGGGGACGAGAGGCGGAGCCCATGTGTGATCAGGAAGATTGGCACACCTGATGACCTGTGCAGCCTTATGGGGGGGGGAGGTGCTCCAAATTCACAGAGAGCAAAGCAGAGTGGGTGGGCCAAGCGAAGGTTGGTGGTGGATGGAGAACATGCCAGCACAGCTCACAGGTGATGTCCTCTCTGGGGTTTCGGCACCAAACTGTAATGAAGGGGCGGGGGGGGGGGAGGTGAAAGGAATGAGGTCTTCCTTTCAATGCCATGCCGAGTCCTCCGTCTCTCCGGCTTGTTTGGTTCCTTTGTGCGATGTGATGTCACAGCTTATAAGGCTGCACACGTCATCAGGAGGCACAGCATCCGGTGCGCTAATCAATACCCCCCCTCCCCCAGCACCACCGTCACACCTGATCAAAGAAAAGGCACAGAGACATGTTAAATGAGGGGTCAGTGATGTTACCCGTCGCCTCCGGAGGCTGGCAGGGCTGGGAGACGGACTGGGTGATTTGCCCGAGCGAGGAGTCGAGAGCTGACTGCCGGCTGTTCCGTTCGCTAAAAACAAAAAGATCAGCAACAGTTCTGTACAAACATAGTAAACATTTAAAGATTAAAGCATTTTATTTTACATCCCAGCAACAAAATGTTCAGCAACTAAAAAATAAAAGTCCTAAACCACGAGGTAATCCCTGTTCCACTAAAGTATGTAACCTCACGCAGCACTGTGGTGTCCACTGTTGCAAACACACCAGTGAGGAAAGTAGCTACTGGCCGCCCCTAACGACGTCATCGTCTAATTTGCATAATAGTCCGTTTGTGTGTTTGAGGAATAAACATTGTGAAACAGAAAAAAAGTGAGTTAAAAACACCCTGAGTATGTTAGAACTACAAATGTGCACTTCTGTTCATTTTATTTCTTTTGACTTTAAAAATAGAAAATCATTTTTAAAATAACCAAACGGATTTAAGGGGTTCTGAACGAGTCTCGGCCCCGGGACCCACATGTTCTCAGGGTCAGTAGGTCACAACCTGCTTTCATATTAAAAAAATAACCCATTTTAAAATGCAACGTGGATTTAAGAGCAATCACATTTAAATAAAGTGAGAAAGCCGCTAAGTTGGCAACAGTGGCACAGAAATAAGTGCGCTGTACCTGAACTGTTGGAGACGGGAGACTTGCTCCTGCGCGAGGCGCCACCAAGAGGAGAGCAGCGGCCCTGCATGGACGACAGACGGCCGTACGAGTTGGATTTGGTCATCCTGCATTCTGAGAAACAAAAGTTTATATACCTCCATCACAACGCATCTGATTTTTGGGAACGGTGTAATGTATGAACTCTGCTTTACATTAATTCAGATGAGAAGGATTATGGGATGCTGTACCGTTCTCATCCAGCAGGAAGTCGTCCTGGTAACGAAACTTTTCTGGACCACAGGCGATGAAGATATCATCCTCACCAAAGAAGTCCTGAAGGCACGTCAGCTGCATCATGGGACACAGAGGAGTTAATGTGTAGTTTCAGAGGCTTTATGTTTGAAAGACAATCACACACACGCTGTGCACTCTTCATCACAGCGGTGAGGGAGAGGAGGAGGAGGAGCTACATGTCCTGATCAATAGCACATCACTCATCACGAAAAGCTTAAATCTGATTGGCCGAGCCGTTTGTCCAGCCGTGACATTATGGACAATACACACTACTCCGTGATATACTATACATTATTGTCAGAATCTATACTAATAAAAGGCTAAGCACTGACTCAGCACTGACTCTCCCGCTTCCAGAGTTCCTACAAGGCTGAAACTTGGCATCGTGATTCCCCAGGTTGTTAACAGGTTCTCTCCCGTAGCACAGGGCGGGTATTTCGCTGGTCGGATGTAAACTGTGCAGAGAAAGGATGCACCACACCCAACACTCTCTGCAGAGCGAATGTAAACCACGTTCAGTCTCGAGTTAAACGAGCAAAAGGAATCAGTTCAGCTTCTTCTCTACCTTCAGAGTGACCTATATACACACGATCGTACACTGGCGTCCGTACGCTGGGATCCGTACGCTGGGGATGTGTCTGTACTCAGAACCTGCCATCAAATCACACGAATCCGATTAACTTTATAGAAAGATTCTCCTGATTTCCATCTCATTAACATCCGATCCAAGCACAGCTGGATGGCACCATATAGATCCACCATGCTCCGTATATATATATATATATATATATTGTATTTATTTGGCAGACTGCTGAACAAACAGGAAGCTGTGGCTCAGGAAGCATTTACACTAATGCACGCACAAAACGGGCGTGTCAGCAGTGATGCCCTCACACCCAGATGTGCATTACCGAACATTAAGGACATGAATCTGTTCAGCTCGTACTGTAGGTGGCAGAGAAGAGGCACACGATCACATCAAAGGAGATCACTGACACCCAGAGGCCGTGAGAGGAAAAAAAAATAAAAAATCAACATAAAACATCAGGTTACGTTTTTAATAAATAGTGGAACCTTTATATAATGTTGTAATTTTGGCAGGTGTGACGCGTACGAGGTTGTGCGGACAGATCAACTGTACAAGTTTCACTGAACATAAAAAAATTAAAATAAATTTTATCTTGGAAAAAACTGAGACAGAGAGAGGCACGTGTCAGATGCTTGCAGCATTCTTGTTGCTATGGTAACCACCATTTGTATTGCAGTTACCCTTTTCTCTTTTTAAATGTGTGAGGATGTTCCAAGATAAAATAACCTGGAGTATTTAACGTGGATTTTGGTTCATAGAAAAAAGTTTCTCCTAATTTTACTCTGCAGCAGATGTATGTTTAAATGTATTTACAGAATACTTTGTCAATTCCACAGTACATCTTACGACAACCGAGAATGGAAATCGCGTTTGCCCTCAGTCCAGTCCTCAGTTTGAAATATTTAATTGGTTTGTATTCCATAAAAGTGGTGAGAACACGTGGGTCCCGGACCGAGACCCCCGGTATAGAAGCTCCACATATTGGACGTATGCCCCCCGTCCTGAGCGAACCCTCGTGTTGACCCGGGTGTGGGAGCAGCACTGTGAGGGCACTGACACATAACACCCCCAAAGACCGCACCCCAACCCCCTGCAACCTTCTTATCGTAAGGTGGTAGAGCTTACGGTTAAAACCTTTTAGATTTTTTTTTATTCTGCATAAATTCACAGCTAATTACTCCAAATCTTTTAGACTTCTGGACCAACACCAGCAGAACAGCGGATCCCTGTAGTGAGCTCATTTACGGACAGAGTTACCGTACAGAACATTAAGATCCGACTCTGACTCATCACTTTAATAATGAAGTGAGTGTCTGCTGAACAACAAGTCCTCATTACTGAGCTTCCACCACCGCAGAGTGCAGAGGACATCTGCTGCCACACCTTTAACCCCGGCCTGATTTATTTAAACTGCACCATTTTGCACCAGTTGCAGCATTTTCGGCCTAAACGAGTCCCAACAACCACGTTTCCAATTTTAAAATGTAACCAGGAGATCAGACCAGCGTTTGATTTGTACCTTCACTTCCTGCCTGTAGTCTTTATTGTCTTTATTATTGATTTAAACCCCGCTTTAATTCTATAACCAACATAAAAACATCAAAGCGAGCAGTTTGGCTCAGTAAAAATCCCGAGTGTGAATCAGGAGGTGGATGTGAACGTTCACACAGCACATGGAGCTGGTTCTTTACAACGTGCGGGCAGACTGACTCTCCATCTCTGAATAAGGTCTGCAGCAGCCAAGTGACATCATCAATACCGAGCCTCCTGGGGTGTCCAGGCTGTTGCCAGGCAACCACCTCCAACACGACAAATGCTCTTCTGTAAATCCAGGGAGTTCTTGTACAAGAGAAATTAATTTAGTACTTCATTTATTTTTCCACTTATGAATTATTCCTAACAGAGGTTCCGAACGGGGCTCGGTCCAGAAGCCACATGTTCTCAGTCATTAAGTTGCAATAAGTTTATAGAATACATCTGCTGCAGAGTGAGTTTTAGAGAAATTACTTTAAGGAGCTTTTTCTCAATGAACCAAAATCCATATTTTAAATACTCTGAACATCCTCACACATTTAAACAAAAGGGTAACCGGTAAATCAATGTGGTTACCATGGCAACAAGAATGCTGCGCTGTCTGACGCGCCTCTCTCGGTCTCTTTTTGTTTTTCCAAGATTAAAGACGAGTACAAAAATCAGATGAGCATTAATTATTTTAAACGTTCAGTGGAACCTCGGTTTTTGTTGCTAATCTGTCTGCAAACTATCGGTCACATCTGAAAATCTGAGGCACTCATTTCCAATTAAATCAGTGTAGATTCAGTTCATCCAACATACATCACACACATTTTATACAGAATAAATGTATAGTTTATACATATTTTATATTCTTTTATTAAAAATAAATCTTGAATGTAAATAATAAATAAACGTTTTAACAGAACGGCGTTCACATTTCTCATCATGTATTATTTTTTTTAAAACCGAATTAACGTTTTCACATCTTCACTCTTTGGTTTGTAAGCGCATTAACGCAATTCGCTACAATAGCTACTTCAGCGCCCCCTTTTTCATCCACAATGGAACTTTATGGTGGGCACGGCCGATTTTAGCGATCGTAACGGCACTCTGGTATTTCTGCATTATGTCCTTCTTCAGCTCGTTTGTGTTTCGGCTCTTTTTCTTTAATGGCGCTGCAAACATTATCTGTTCCCATGATGGCGCTAAAGGTACAGTAATTACTTTACTTTCACTTCTCAAGGGAAACTTAACGTGGACAATATCACATCACGTTGATCACGCTGAATAAATCTGAAGAGATTCATCTGAGAGAGAATTTGGATAAACAGTGAATGTGGTGATCGCCGAAGTGAACAAAACTTATTTTACACGCCGTTTGCCGACCGCCATTCAAGCAATGCTGGACTATTCCAGCTCTCATTGGGTAAAAACACTCCGAATTGGTCGCCTGCCCATCGCAGTGCACACATACATTCTGGGAATTTTCACATAATCTACAGTATATCTATAAAACAGCAAAGCGCTCACTGACTCAGCAATAACTTTCCCACTTCTTCAGTTCCTACTGAGTTCCTGATTAGCTACCCAACTAACGGGTTCTTGCTTGGATTGGCGCTTGGTGAGAACCTACAAAGCTGAAACTCTGCTCCGTCATTCCTTATGGTCTCCTTGGAAAACCTACTGATAAATTCCCGTAAGAAAGCGAACGCATGGACGCTGTAGTCCCAACTCACAGTATATATTTTCCTTAGATGTTTAATCGCCCCAAACCTCACTCTATAATAATACCTTCATTTGTGATATATAAAGTCCAAACTCATATGTAAGTATTGAATTTGTATTAACGTCTACATTTTAAACATATATATATATATATATATAATCTCAGACTGTAGGTTGTATGATGTGACTCACCATTTTGCCATCGACAGTGTAGAGTCTCTTGACGGCGCCTGTATCCAGCTTGATGGCGTCGGTCACGTCGCTCAGAACTTGCTCGAAGGTGTGAGCTGTCTTCTTGTTGAGCAGAACGCGCACGGCTTTGCGAGGCTTCACCCCACTTCTGATGATGGTCACCAGTTTGGGTCGGATGAAGTCCCGGTTCTCTTTGCTGTCTAGAGAGCTGGCTTTGGCCGTGGCTAAAGAGGTCGGCATTCGGGACGAGCCGGCGGTCTTAACGTTCACTGACCAGTTGGGGTTCACGTTCTTGGTGTATTCCAGCTTCTTAAATGGATCGATGGATCCGCACACGTAGCTTTCCCCTGAAAACATCAAAGTGACTCTGATGATTTTGGAGGAACGATAAATGAATAATGTCTCACATCAAAGATGAATTTGAAGATGTGAAGTGTAAAGATGAGCATTTAAAGAAGTCATGGGTCCAAAGTTGTACTAACCAATTTGGAGAGAGAGAACGAGAAAGGTCTAGAGGACTAGAGAAAGAGAGAAGCATAATAAAGAAAGAGAGAAAGGGATAAAAGAAGGGACAGAAAACCTCATCAAACACTTCAGAGATGAATTAGAACACAGAATGTGAGCGTCTGACATCATCAACCTTCATATCAAAGAATGAGCAACAATTCCCACAAACACACTCCAAAAGCCTGCGGAAAGAATTTTCAGGAAAGTGGAATTTGTAGGAGCATCAGAGAAAATGGGGGTGGGGCTAAGTCAGGGGAAAAAAAGGAGGGTAGGCTCCATCACGTGTATTCCATGGTTCAGCAGGGAAAATGGGGGGTGGGGCTCCATCCTTCGAATCCCAAAATTTAGCAAGGAAAAAA
>JAOUQT010069982.1:0-10305 GCA_025769995.1 Xyliphius kryptos
ACACATACATACATACATACATACATACATACATACACACACACATCATCTATTAAATTAAAATACATTTTAAATACAGTTTGTAATGTAACAAAAGATGTAAAAAGCCAAGGGCGGGGTGAATACTTTTGCAAGGCACTGTGTGTATGTATGTAGGTGTGTGTGTGTCTATATATGTATTAGCCTGACTAATGAATATAAGTTATAAAATGTCAGTCTCAGAGTGATTAGAATCACTTTTAGGTGTTTGCATTTCACTGAGAAAACTGAGTATTCAGAAAACACACAAAAATAAATGTAATATACATATTTAATACAGTTATGTTCAAAATAATGGTTTTACAAAACAAGTAAAGCTCAGAATCCCTAGTATTGTTTTTCAATTTCCATGAATTGGGAACACTGCACGTCATATTCTAACGTGTCAGTAGTTTATTTACTTTATCGAAAAAGAAGAAATATTAATATTGGGCAGATCAAAAAATGTATAGCAATGCCTGTATTTCTTAAAAACTCATATATTTACAGTATAAAATGGAAAATGTATCATTCCCTTGAATAAATAAACTAATATTTAGTTGTATAAGCACTTTTATCTGCATAGAGTTAACCAACCTCTAGCATCTGTCAACAGGGTTGAAACAGAAACAGCATTTTTGTCGTACCCCACAGATTAAGTTCTCCATAACTTTAAGTATGTTGATCTGGAACTGAGGTGCTATGCCCTTCTGATGTGTTTGGGGTTGTTGTCTTGTTGAAACCCCCATTTCAAAGGCATATCCTCAGCATAAGGTAACGTGATCTCTTCAAATAATCTGATATATGTAAACTAAGCCATGATCCCTTGTATGCTTTAAATAGGCATAGTAAGAGAAACGTCCTCAATATCATGGTCTCTGCGCCATCATGCGTCACTGACTTCAGAGTGTACGCTGACTTGAAATCAGTGTTTCTCCATTTCTCTGTAGGCCAGCCGAGGTTTCTTCTGATTGTCACATTAATCAAAGGTAACTTGAGACAGTCTTTGATCTAAAGCTGATCATTGGCTGAGACTTTACCATTCAAATTGATTGAATATTAGCAAGAATGGCAGTCTTCTGTATTATTCTATATCTCCCTGGTTTGGTTTCCATTTAAAAATTTTTTTATTTCTTATTTCTACCTTTTCCCCCCCCATGTTCGCATGGGTTTTTTCCAGGTGCTCCGGTTTCCTCCCACAGTCCAAAGACATGTGCGCTAGTTAAATTGGAAATGCTAAATTGTCAATAACGCAGTGTATTTATATGTGACTTTGCGTATGATATGAGACTTGTGTATGAGTATATGACCTTGTTCCTGTCATTAGAATAGACACTGGTGCTGAGGATGATGTTAAACAATAAATAAATAAATATATAAATTATTATTTTTACATTTTTCCCTTTTCAATCAATGTTTAAATGAAAGTAAACTGTTCTGGAAGATGTTTGGAATGATAAATATTGTCCGGTTTTCAGAGAGAATGCATGTACAACATGTGTTGGCTTCATGCTTAACGAATGACGTCACTAATTGAAATTCATACTGCTATTATTTTGAACACACCCTTTCAATTAATCAATCAATCACACAGACCAGACGCATGTACATGATGAATGTTGGGTCTGTTGGTTTTCTATCACTCTACTACATCTATTGGTAAATTATTTGCCATGAAATATCATTTCTACCTAAAACAGTGATTGGTTAGTCATGATGCACTGCTATTATTTTGAACACAACTGTATATTCAAACAAAATGAACGGCTACTAACCTGCACTATTTGTTGTTGAGGTTTTAACTTTTCTACCTTTACTATGGTCCTTGTTCCTGAACATTGTATATTAAAATATTATATATTGTATAAAATATTTATGGTACATAATTTGATTGTATACTAATACAACTTTAAAGGTTCACTATTATTGTATATAGGTAAAGGTAGAAAAGGTATTAACTCTAAGTAAAGATGCAGTGTAGTACCTTTCTTTTTGAGTGTGTGTGTGTGTGTGTATACTGAAGCCAGAACAAATTTCCTGCAAGATTTTTACTTGAAATTGCTACGTTTAGTTTACAAGCAATTTTTGTCTGATCAGTTACATCTGCTGATGTTTGGTGAATAATGTACAGCACTAGCCTTACAACATGTTTATATTTGTAAATGCAAATAAATAGAATTGAAATTGGCAGAAAACATGCTGTATAGAAATAATGTAATCTATGTAAGTATGTATGAAATAAAAATAAATATTTCTTGATGCACCCATGTTTTCTTCATTCAATTACATTTCTGTTTAATGCTAAAGTCGGCTTATTATTCCTGAACTGTAAGACTTGACTTGTGTTTTCTCACCTTGTAAGTCACTTTGATTAAAGCATCTGGCAAATGACAAAAGGTAAATGTTGAGTAATTGCAGTAGTCACATGCAGGCAGTATTACTGTATTTGTTTTGTTGGGCATAAACTTGTATTGAATTGTTCTGTTTCTAAAATAGAATACGGCGGCTGTCTGCAATGTCTCGGTAATACAGATGTGCATAAAATGATTTAAATTTTCTCATCCGGAATGAGTTAAAAAGCTGTTGCTGGGGACTCTAGCGAGCCACAATTTAAAATTTAGAGCAGTGGCGAACAATTACTAGTGTCTACCCTCTATATGTTTACCAAATGCACATTGACAACTTCCACAGGACGTCACAAAATCACCCAGATAAGCACCTGAAAGCTGCAGGCCTCATTGCCTCTTAAGGTTAATTGATGATCAAAGGTAGAACCTTTTGAAATACCTAATAGCACATTTCACAATAAGAACATCATAACAGTGAAACATGGTGGTGGGAGTGTGATGGTCTGGGACTGCTTTGCTTCTGCAGGACTACTTGTATTTGATAAAACCATGAATTCTGCTCTCTATCAGAAAATACTGACTTAGCTTAGTTCATATTTCCTTTTGGTTATACAACATTAGTGAACTTGCTTTTTAAGACTAGTCTACCTCATCCCTCCTACTAGCAATTCCATCCTAGCTGGTCTTACTATGTGCATTTAAATCCTCTGCAACTGGTCCATGCTGCAGCTTGTCTTGTAATTACCATTCCTACGTTCAGCCATCACTCGCTTGATTTGTGCTCTTCCATGGCTTCCTGTAGCAATCTGCATCTGATCAAATTCTGACTATGGACTACAAAGACTATCTCTATTTTAGTTTCTGTAGGAGTTCACCAGAATATTACAGGACAAACCCATAAAGGTGGCCACACGTTCGATTTGATATTAACATTTGGATTAGTTATCAAAAATATAGGTATTCTCCCACAGTGTGAAGCTAGCTTAGACCAATTCTTAGTCTAAAATATGATTTAGTCATAATATACTCACTATTTTCTGTTACAGATTCAGACACACTCTTACATCAGAGTCTGGAAATTAATTTGTGAATAAACTTCCTGGTTTAATTTTATTTGACCCACCTTCGGCCCATAGAACTTGATCAATCAACTGAACTCTTCGAGTTAATATTCCAAAATATATAAAAAATCACACTGATTTAATCACGTTAATTTCCAAATCAACATGTTTCTAGACCCCTTACCCACATTATTCTTAAAACAAATTCTACCAGAAACAACTGAGCTGTTACTAAAAATAATTAACTCTTCACCTAGCACAGGTTAATTTATTTCAGTAATTCAATACAAATAATGAAATGCATACATGAAATAGATCACTGTGTTTGCAATGAATCTATATAAAGTTAATGTTTATTTCTGTTGATGATTATTGCTTAGTCAATAATCATCCAACTTAAAAAAAATAAGACCAAATTTAAAAAATGATTTATAATGCAGATATTTTTGCCTACTGAAAAGTATGTACTGTGTGGTGTGGTATGGAGGCAATTTGCCTGTGGCACTTCTGAGATGCTACTAGGTAATGGTACTTTTGGCAGTGTTCACAGGTGCCAAGTTCTGCTGGAAAGGGGAAGCATGAAGTGCTCTAAAATTTCCTGATAGACAGCTGTGCTGACTTTGGTCTTGATATAACACAGTGGACCTACACTAACAGATGGATTCTGTGACTCTCATTTCTTGCTCCAGACTCTGGGACTTTGATTTCCAAATGAAATACCAAATTTACTTTCATCTGAAAACAACATATTGGACCATTGAGCAACAGTCCAGTTCTTTTTATTCTTGGTCTAGGTAAGACTCTTCTGCTGTTGTCTCTTGGACATGAGTGGCTTGATACAAGGAAAGCAACATTTGTAGCCCTTGTCCTTGATACGGATGTGTGTGGTGGCTTTTGCAGCAGAAGTCCACTCTTAGAGAATCTCCTCAAATCTTTGAATGGCCGTTTTTTGATGATCCTTTCAAGTTTGTGCACCTTTTTGTGCGACACTTTTTTCCTTCTATTAATATGCTTAGATACAGCACTCTGTGAACCGCCAGCTTCTTTATCAATCAATGACTATTGTGGCATACCCGGCTTGTAGAGTTTGTCAATGACTGCCAATGTCTTCCCCATGATTGTGTAGCCTACTGAACCAGACTAAGGGACTATTTTAAATGGACAGGAAGCATTTGAAGGTGTTTTGTTTTAAATATTCTAATTTTCTGAGATTTTGAGGCTTTCATTAGCTGTGAGACATAATCATCAACAATTCTGATATTTTTATTTATTGAGATGCATCTATATATTATAATAATTAAACACACTGCCAGCCAACACACCATATTCCACATAGTAACAAATTATGTGGTGTTTCTTTAATGAAACATGGTTTACGTACTAAAGAAACAGCAGAGTATACATCAGAGGTGATGAAAATTCCATCTTTTGCTCTTGAGGGTGTTATATTCTTCTTCCATATGTCTTCCTGTTCAGTTTTGATTACATTGCCCAATGAGGCATGCAAATTCTCCTGTTTAAAAAAGTTATAAACACATCAAGAAAATAGCATTTTATTATTGAGACTAACATTTTTGACATGTGTTTCTCACCTGTAGACAGTCACAATATCCTTTCTTTATCTGGTCCAGCAAGTCAGCATTTAGTGTGAAAAGCTTCTTGTCTTTCATCTCTGGCTGCAAAGCAGGACTATGTAGAATTATCTCACTGTAATGTGAAATGAAGTGTTGAGTTAAACTTTATCATTAGCCTATACTGAACAAAAAATAAAAACACAACACTTTTGTTTTTGCTCCCATTTTTTGATTCAAGACCTTTTCTATGTAAACAAAAAGCCGTTTATTCTGATTTTAGTGAGCTCTTCTCCTTTTCCGAGATAATATATCCACATAACTGTTGTGGCATATGAAAATGCTGATTAAACAGAATTATTATTTTAGATGTGCACCTTGGGCTGACCACAGTAAAAGGCCACTTAACATGAGACTGTACAGGAGAGTCGAGGGGCTTCAGAAACCCAGTCAGTATTGCCATCTACAAATTCTCTCAAAATTGCACATTTTATATTGACCTATTGGTGTGGCCAGCCTAAAGCAGACCTGTGCAATAATTATGCTGTGTAATTAGCATCTTGATATGCCACACCTGTGAGGTGGATGGATTATTAGGAATGAGCACTTTTTAGGAAAAGTGCTCATTAATACAAATTTACACAAATATTTGAGATAAAAAGTGTACAAAGTACCTTTAGTGTACAAACAGTTGTGTAGAAAAAGTCTTAGATCTTTAAGTTCAGCTTATATTTTTATTCAGTATATTTAATATAATTTCACTTTGTAGATTCTCACCTATTATAGCGGTGGACCACAAAATCCAGCATGTCATAATAATCCTTCAGTTCTGTAATCTTTCCAAGAAGAAATTTAATGTGTTCGCCTACAAACTGATGACAAGATAAAGCATAGGTTTCGAACACTAGAAAACCTGGTGGATACAAATGTAACATTTCCACCTTCACCATCTCTAGCAGTTCCACAATCTTATTACCCATAAGCTCCAAATGAACGGCAATACTGCATGTATTTTGCCCATAGCTTTTCAGAAAAATCCTCCCAAGTTCTTCTTTCACCCCTTGCTTTATTGCAGTCTTCCAGACTTCTCTCCACCCACCTACCCCTCTCATATCTCCTTCTCTCTTTTCCTTATCAGAAATGATGTCAGCCACTTGCACTAAAATCTGTTTGTTGCAAGAAGGCTGGACACAGGATTGATAGACAACTTTAGTAATTTTATCCCTCAGGTTGTTGTTGAGCAGATTGAAATCTTTCACTTTATTGTCTAATTTTGCAGGAAAAGTATCTTCACCCACAGCTTCCTGTTCACGTTGAATCTCATTTTGCAAAGAGAGAATATTCAGATAGGCCCTTTTCAATTCCTCTGTTTCAATGTAATTGTTAATCTCCATCACTGCATTAAAAGATATGAAAAAAAAGTTTTTATTTAAAAACGGATTGTTTGACACATTAACAGATATAGTACATCATATACAACATTAATAAGACCTTCATAAATATCACTACTTAGTACTTGCCTGACAAATGTGTTGGCATAATATTATCGGTGAAGTCACTGTTGTTTGCAGTCTTTTCCTTCATTACAATGTCACCATCCCCTGGTTCAGGACTTTTCACATTTGTCCACATAAAGCCATTTTCTGTTGTAGGTGGATCTAAACAAATAACAAATAAGGAATAATATTATGTAGTTCTACAGATTATGTAGTTCTATTATATTAAGTAAACTTTTATTCAGCTGTGGCTTTATCTTGATTACAGATTACACAATATCTTATTACCAGTAAATAACATATTTCATTTCCGAGAACAGCAGTGTAACAGCATTCTTTATTGACTTTATTGTAACAGCATTTGTCTAAATGAAAACTGATGGTGAATTGAAGCAATTTTACCTTGTGTGCCAGACGAGGCAGGTGTAATATTAGAGGCAGTGACGTCTGACTCTGCTGCTACTTCATTTCCTCTTCTTTTTCTCATCAAGAGACTTCGTATGAAGTTCTGCAGTGTGCTTGATCTACTTGAACTCTGTTCAGCAAAATATTTCCTCGCTGCCATTCTGTAGGCATATACCAATCACACATGATTCTTTTAGTCAAGCTTTCAGACTATCTATCTATCTATCTATATATCTATCTATCTCTCTCTTTCTCTCTCTCTCTCTCTCTCTCTATATATATATATATATATATATAGTCACACTACTTCTCATTCAAATGTTTATCTATTTATACTGTAAATTACATATACTGTATAAACATATATTGGCAATGTCAGTCATATCACGGCTTCATGAGGTAGTCACATGAAATGTTTTTCCAACAATCTTGAAGGAGTTCCCAGAGTTGACTCTTGTTGACTTCTTTTCCTTCACTCTGCAGTTCTCATCCAAAACCATATCAATTGGCTTTATATCAGCTGATTGTGGAGGCCCAGGTCAACTGATTCACTCCTTTACACAGGTAGGAACCAATACTCTTTTCTGTGTCTTAGAAGGAAATGGCGTTTGTAACCAAAAATCTCAAATTTAGATGCATCAGTCTAAAGGACAGATTTCCACTGTTTCTGATGTCCATTTCTTGGCCCAAGTAATTTGAGCACAAAGTCCAAATTCACAGTCGTCTCTGAACAGTTGAGATTGAGATGTTTGCGCTACTTAAGCTCTAAAACACATTAAAAGGGCAGGACATTCAATAAATGATCTCTTGACAAGGCACAACTATTAACTGAAAACCATTCAGGTGACTACCTCATGAAGCTGATTGAAAGAATGCTAAGGGTTTGCATAACTGTAATCAAAGCAAAAGGTGCCTACTTTGAAGAATCTCAAATGTAAAACAAATTTTGGTTTGTTAAACACTTTTACGTTTACTACACTATTTTTTATGTGTTTCTTCATTGCCTGGATACTGCAGTATGAATGTTTGGTGTAGGAAAAAAATAAAAAATATTAAATAAAATATTAAAATAAAAGAGATCTCCAAAGATCTATGATAAAAAATTGTTCATTTGAATAAAACTAGAATGTAATAACAAAGTCTTTAGGTATTATCCAGTCTACATTTAGGCAAAATAGAGATGATTTACTATTGTGGCTACTAATCCTCAAAGTGTGTGCTCCACCAAGTTGATGCCAAAGGCACAATGCAGAATCTCAGAGAGGTAAAAAGAACCCTGGAATAATAGCAAAAGGCTTGAGGCAATCATTGGAACTAGTTATCATCTCCAATCATATCTAAGTCTACCATATATATACAAATCACTGAACAGCATCAGTGCACGACTGAAGTTTGTCAAAAAGTACCTTGACACTCCACAATGATAATTGTGACATCCTACACCTGACATCCTAAGACTATGTCTAACTTGAAGCAGTTCTGTAAAGAAGAAAGGTCCAAATTTCCTCCTGAACATTGTGCAGGTCTGATCAGCAGCTACCAGAAATGCTTCTTGAAGGTTATTGCTGCCAACAGAGGTTCAACCAGTTATTAAATCTAACTATTCAACTACTTTTTCCACCACCACTGTGAATGTTGAACATAGGTGTTCAATAAAATCATTAAATACATTATATTTTCAAAAGTATTCGCTGACCTGCTTTGACTCACATATGAGCTAATCCATAGGGTTCAATATGACATCTGTCCACTCTTTGCAACTAGAACAGGTTCAACTCCTCTGGGAAGGCTGTCCACAAGGTTTAGGAGTGTGTTTATGAGAATTTTTGACCCTTCTTCCAGAAGCACATTTTGTGAGGTCACACACTGATGTAGGACGAGAAGACCTGGCTCTCGGTCTCCCCTCTAATTCATCCCAAAGATATCAGATTAAGGTCAGGGCTCTGTGCAGGCCAGTAAACTTTATCCACACTCTGGCCACTCTGTCATTCATGTCTTTATTAACATTGCTTTGTGCACTGGTACAGTCATGTTGGAAGAGAAAGGGGCCAGCTCCAAACTGTTCCCAAAAAGTTGAGAGCATGGCATTGTCCAAAATGTCTTGGTATGCTAAAGCATTCATACACCTGTGGCCATGGAATTGATTGGAACAACTGATTCCGATAATTTGGGTGGGTGTAAAAATACTTTTGGAAATGTAGAATATTATAATTGTTTGTGTGGTATTAGGATAAGCACATTGCGTTTGTATAAACTTGGGACTTAGATGTAGATCAGATCACATTTTATGACCAATTATTTCAGAAAACCAGGTAATTCCAAATGGTTCACATACTTTTTCTTGATACTGTATATATAATTAACCACAGCCATTCTGTGTCAAAAACTTATAAAAACCCTAATCACCATCCACATTATACGTTGGATTTTTGTAAAAATAACTGAACAAGCTGAAACAAGACCCTTCCATTTATGTCAGTGCAGAGTTTGCATCATAGCCCACATAGTGTACACCACCACAATAATAAGTGAATTAGGAACTTTTTTTATAAAAGACGCAATCATGTTGAGTGCATGTACATTCCAATTGAAAATAGTGTGTTAACCACAAAAAGATCAAATTACAATATACCACAACAAGTTTCTTTACTAATTATACACTTTTAGTTATTTTTAAAATAAAATATTTAATATAAATATGAATAATAGGCTTCAGAAAGTTGCTAGAGCTTACCTGAGTTGTTTGGCTGCTTGTCAGTGAGATACTTTCACTTTCATCTTCTCTGTAAACACAACTTTATCACAGACTGTGTAAACAGCAGTAACCCATCATCCTTGTAATACAAAACTTGTTCTGGTTAGAAAGGAAAAGACAATTAATGCTATTAATGTACAGCACAATAAGACGCTGAGGTTGAATTAAAGTTCTTGTATAAAATACTAGCTACTATATAATTAGAATTAAAATGGGTTATATTATAGGTGCATGTTATTCATTCTGGCGTACTACAGAATATATTCTTTCCAAGTTCTGTATTACTTTACTAGAACTATTTTTACTACAGTGTTTTTTCGGTGGGCTATTTGACTCGTGTCTTTCTTTCTTGTCATTTCTCATGCTGTAATTGCTTTTTAGTGAAAAGATGCACTCAGTGGGTTAAAGGATAAACAGACCAAAGTAAGCTGCTATTTCTTTTTTTCCTTTTTTTGAACTAGATTTACATAGTTTTTCTTTTTTTCTTTCCTAGACCAGTTTCAACACTTCTTACTATATTTGTTTATTTCTCTTTCTTTCATTTCACTTTCTTTTTGAGGCTAGATTTACATAAAGGGGTTAGACAATGAAACTAAAACACCTGGTTTAAGACCACAATAATTTATTAGTATGGTGTAGGGCCTCCTTTTG
>JAOUQT010069992.1:0-10304 GCA_025769995.1 Xyliphius kryptos
ATTTATGAATTTTTTTTAACAGAAAGAGGATCTTTTATTGGTTTTTGATGACGAACCCACTCCCACTCCATCACCAAGCCTCCCTGAAGAGAAAGATCAGTGTCAGAACGTACTGGCATCGACCTCAGAGAACCTGAAGCAAAAGCAGAGAGAAGCCCAGCAGACCGCGTCGAACACCAGGTCCTACATGTTTCTCATTTTATGAATACATTTCGGCCGTTCAGTGCAGAGCATTCAAATAAATATATACGTAAACCATACTTACCTCTTTTTTCCTCTTTATCTGTTTGTCTGTCTGTCTCACCTTCCATCCTCAGGTTTAAAGCTCGCTTTGCATTCGAAGGCGAGGAGGGCGAGCTGACATTGTGTGAGGGTGATGTTATTTTATTAATTGAGTATTTAAATGAGGAATGGGCGCGTGGTAGCCTCAATGGCCACACAGGGATTTTTCCGCTGAATTTTGTCCAGGAAATTCACGACGAGCTGGAGAAAATCAAAACAAATTCAACAGGTAGAGTTAAATAAGTGTAATAAGTACATTAAATGGACATGTGTTAATAAAACCGGTCATGACTTTTGTTTTCTGTGTCTGCTTGTGCACCTCCTGTGTCTGCAGGTGAGAGGCAGAGCGGTAGAGCTATGTATGATTTCTCTCCGGAGTCTGAAGATGAGCTTTGCCTCAAGGTGAGAGTGCTGACTTTTGCATATGTAAAGGTATTAACTGAATTGATTTGTTTTCCAGACACAGCAAAGCCTTTCTCCAGACATGACTGGGTCATTAAATGATTCATGCTCGTGCATGGTGTAATTCAGTACGTGATGGGTCGTAAACTGACTGGCAAAGTCTCATTTTTCACACTGTTTTTTGCCATTTTTTTTGCTCCTTTTAACCCTTTTTTCTTAAATGTTATTTCCTGATGTCTTATTGTTCTTTCTAAGCCATGTGCAGTTAGGCAGCGTAATTAGTTTTAAAGTACTAACATCTAACTTTTATATATACAAATTGGTAGCTCACTGGTTAGGGTTTGGACTATCAATCTGAAGGTTGTTTACCTTAAATCCATGTTTCTGGGCTGTGGGAGGAAACCGGAGAACCCGGTGGAAACCCACGGGGAGAACATGGAATTTCCACCCAAATCGAGATTCAAACCAGGAATCCCCAGCGTTGAGAGGCGAACGTACTAACCACTAAGCCACCTTGCAGCTTGCAACCTTGGTTTTTATTAAAACTTTTAAATTATTGCACACTTTACATATTTTTTTCCTAAAAATATGGTGCTTCAATATACGTTTCAAGGGTGGCTAAAAAACTATGGAGGGTCACACGTGCAATAACTGATTCTATATGCCAAATTTAAAAGCTTTACAAATAACATTGCGGCTTAACATACTTAAAACATTTTTTTCTCCACATTTTCAGTAATTTTCTCAAGCTGGTGGTTTTTAAGGTTCTTATTCAACAACTTTGTTATGCAGCAAAACGGCCCTAGAGAATAAAGCTACCACCACCATACTTCAGTTGGTATACAAACAATTGGTTTCGTGTGTGTACTCACAGGTCGGAGACGTCGTGTGCTTTCTGGAGGAGGTGGATGAGGAATGGTTTGTGGGGGAGTTCGCTGGCCGACGTGGCATTGTCCCCAAAAACTTCATCCAAGTCCTTTAAGGCTTCAGACAACTGTAACAGTGAGCGGTGCTCAGTTAATGCCGTGTAAATTACATACTGAATATGATCTAATGTCATGCCTTTTGCGTTGTCTGCTTCATTCCAACGGAATCATGTATGTGATCAGTGTAACACATTACTCACTGTTTAGGTCTTCATGTTTCTTCGTACCAGATCTACTCTGTTCATTTCAACCGTCTGTTTCTCACTACAAGCCAAATGAATCTTAAGTGTTGGAGTTAAAGTAACTGGACAGTAAAGAACAGACAGGGTCTAATTGTGTATTAATACTCTGGACAGACTAACCCACGTTGAAGGTTCTTTGTTTTAATGATGTATTTTGATCTACTGAAAATAATTTTCACTGTGAAAGTTTTTTTTCTTTTCTAAACTATAATAAATTCAGAGAAATTTATCAAAATGATTGAGTCTGCTGTATTTTTATTAAAAAACTGATCGTTATTAAAATGGAGATAAACAGTGTGGGATGTAGATGTGCTCCGTCCTGCTGGACTTTAATGTCCAGCTTCCTGTGGGCTCATATCTTAACATGACTTTAATAATAAATTCATAGAAAGGTTTTCAATTAGTTCTTAAACAGTATAGTGATTTTAATTAGAAATACATTTTAAAATTGTAGGAACTATTGTTCAGCCTCTGAAAAGATATAAGTGAAAAAATACTAAATGAATTTCTCCACATCTCATTAAATAAAACAAAATGAACACATTAAGGGCGGCATGGTACTTAGAGGTAAGCATGTTCACCTCTCTGGGTTCTCCGGTTTCCTCCTACAGTCCAAAAACATGGATTCAAGGTAAATTTGCTGCTCCAAATTGCCCCTATATAGGTGTGAGTGAATGTGTGCCCATCGCCTGAGACGTTCTCTCCTGAAAAGGCATGGGGAACCCCCAGCGACCCTCTTAGAGGTTTAAGCGGAAGATAATGAATGAACACATAGGGAAATGTGCTGCATGTGATTTTATTAAGTAAAAACACAGCATATGTAGCAAATTTGAAATACGGACCAAGGACCGGAGCATTTTAGTCACCCCAACCCATTTTTCTCCTTCATTCATTCATCTTCTGCTTAATCCTTGATGTGATTTAGTTTTTCTAATTTTAGAAAGTGGACTTTTGATTGATGCTGCGTAGCCGCTTGAATGTGATTAGCCTCAGTCCTCACAAGGTTTCCTCCAACAGAAAGTTTTTCCTTCCTACTGCCACTTTGAGCTTTAAGGTTTAGAACACTGTAAAGCATTGACATAACACACAGGAAACATTACTGTTAGCATAGCAGGTTTTACCAGTTAATAAAACCAAATTTAGCACTTTCCCGTGTGTTGATTTAATGTGTTCAATTAAAACATGGACAGATCTGTTTTTATTTCAGCCTTATGAAATTTTGCTTTCAGTGTATGTCCATGTAGTTCTGTTGAGATCAGTTTAGTATTACAGAGTTTTATTAAAAGAAAAAAAAACACAAATACTGATTTGTTCCAGCTACTAATGCTGTATTGTAATACAAATGGAAAATGACATTACTATGACAATTCCTACATCATACATCGTACACAGGGAATGTTTGGTTTAAATAACCATGGTAGAAAAGTTAATACTATTACACTCATTCACATTTGCATTTCCTTCGTTCTTCACCTTTTTTTTTAAAAGACAAGGCAGCTATTCATGGACATGACAGAGGACTCAAGTTATTTTCATTCATTGAAGGCTGGCCAGGATTTGGCATTAAGCAAACATAAACACTACCTGAAATCAGGTTCACGCAAATGTACACACTCGCGCACAAACACACTTTACACAGACCAAATGCATTCATATAGGAACTGATATGTCTATGAAATGTCCAGTTAAAGGAATGACTGACATTTCTAATTACACTGTGTGGATGTTTCTATGAACCAATGAGTTTTTGCGTCTAAATACTATATACAAAGGCGAATGTGGGCACATTGGAGGAGGAACTGAGGCTGCTGGTTTATCTGCAGAAATCTGCCAACGCATCATGTGCCATCACGGTTTGTGCAAGCTGTTGGATTTCTGTTTCCATAAGCTACACCTCTTCCCAAAGCTGCAATAATGCGAGTCGTTAAACAAAGCACTGATTTGCACACAGATGAAAACAGGAACCACACAGTACAGTGATTTGCATACTGGAACAAAGTTTGCAAAACCCAAACAGAATGAACTTCCTCAGGGAACCCAATGCTGTTACCTGTAGTGTGACCATGTGGACATCTGAACATCACAAATCCACACTGCTCTAGTGCATAAAGTCAATATTAAAAAAAGAACATACCAAATAGTTTGATATCCTGCATTAATTGATTTATAAATTTATAATTATTTTAGACTACAATAAATGGATTAAAATTGACTTAGCATTTGGCCAAATTGTTTCTTTTAAAACACTTCAGACTTGAGTAAAAATTGACTATGACAAACATTTACACATTTTAACATATATTTTATATTTAATAATTTAACACAATGCATAATAAATAAATAAAAATTGGCCTGTAAAAATGTAATGGCACATTTGATAATACTTAAATAATTGCCTACAGAGGTAAACAAGGGTGTCCAAACTAAAAGCTGTATATAAAACCAGTTTTGTGATGTTCAGGGGTCTATCCAAGGTTTTAAAAAAATCTTAATTAAATATGGACTTCATCGGTCATCTGCATTCGCAGGAACTTACTCACCTAACATTTAAGCAAAAAAAGTGGTGGTGGTAATTAGTCATTTTAAAATAAATTGCAGGAATAATCCCTAATCTGAATATTATTTTTGCTAATCAGATTACAGCAGACAATACGGATACTCCAAGAGATACTCCCTTTTTAAGATATGGCATATTCATGTTTACATTTTAGGTTTTCAATTTCAGTTGTTAGGATACCATGCTTAATAGACCTTTGAATTGGTGTCATCAATGGCACCCCATTATTTGGCACACTGGGTTTAAACTGGATCAAAAACTGAATTTCCTAATTACAAGGTAGTTTAAATAATCATAACATAGACTTTGGCACATGCAAGCTAATTTTGCTGATGATTCATTTTAATGTTGCCAATTCTACCAATACTACATAGAACAAATACACAGTCGCATTAGCTTGCATGATCGTAAAATAATTTGGTAATTTAGCAATTTGGCTAAATCTGGCACATTTACTATAGTTATTTACTATTGTTATTAACAAATGATGTTGAATAATGTGTATTGTCCCATTCAAATGAGAAAAAGTACAAGTGTTAGGGTTAGCCTAACCCTAACACAAATGCAACAAGGGTTAGGGTTAACCTAACCCAAATACTTGTTGTTTCAGGTTTTAGTGTTGATTACCGATAGGAAATACCCCTAACCATAAAATGACACATGACAACAGTGGTCTATTAAACATAATAGCCAAGCTAGACAACTAGCAATTTGACATTCAATAACATTTGACAACTAACGCCCAGCAAGTGGCAGGGAACTAACATTATATTTTGATAAAGTTACAGGTTGTGAATTTAAATAAAAAAACAACAGCAAAAAAAAAAGATTTAGCTGCACAGTCTGTTTGCATTTTAATTAGCTATTAGGCTATCCTTTTTAGTCACTGTCAATCAACCAAAACCTAGCATTTCATTGTTTTGTACAAAACATGTTCATTTAAACAATTATTATAAGCAACAGCTAACATTGCTAACATCGGTAGCTAGCTTGCAGTTAGCAGCAAAAAGAAGCTACTGAGGCAACATTTTTTTTCTCTTATAGCATGTTGGATTTTAAGGTTACAAACTGTTTAAAGATTTCTTCCTGTGTTTACTGCCACAACCTAAACATATTCACGTAGGCCTTGTGTGGTGTCAAAGCTAACAGGGAAATGTTAGCATATCTAATGTGCCTCAGATCATTTACAACAGAGAACACACAGAACAAAATGGAAAGCAGGCAGGATCTGACAGGAATTAAGATTATGGAGAGATGTATCTGGCTGGTCTTTTAAGATAACTCGCAAGTTTGATGTTGTTTTTCAATCTGAGCATTAGCTTTTCACAACCCATGAACAGACTATTAAGCACCTTTGTTCATTTGCCACACTAGACCGTTAAGAAGTGGCAATATTTCATATAACACTTTGTGACTGACTATTTTACAGCTGAATTAATGAAAAAGTGCATTTCAATTTCATATGTTTATATCTGCTGGTTCTGCTAACTCTATCTCCTGATAAACTGACAAGCATACATCAACTGGTATGTGCTTTCGTTTGGTGCCAAAGATATTTTAAGACTAATTCAGTGCATTTATAATCAGACTAATTGTTTGCAGCTGTTAAAATGCTGCGTGATAGGTAAATTGCTAACTGCCTGCCACAATGATTCAGCCAATCAGGTAGCTGAGGTGATCATAGCGATAATCAATTAACTAGTAGAGTGCAGGCAGCATTATACATTGGTTTTTCAATTTTTAAAATATTTTTTCAGTCATCAAAGCTTTTATCCATGAAATATTTAGCCTAGTGAATGGGGGTTCCTCTTCAGCTGGTCCTCCACTCTGCTCACGTCATTTGCCTCAGGTTTTGCTCTGTCAGAATGAAATAACATTGATTAAAACATTTGATGGTTTTGGTGCATTAATAGTTCACTTTCATTTTAAAAGGTCAAGTTTAAGTTTATTTATATAGTACTTTACCTTAAAGCAGCTTTACAGTGTTACGAGCCTAAAGAGTAAAACTAAAAAACTGCCAACGTCACTGAATTTCCTAATTACATGGTAGGTTAAATAATCATAACATAAACTTTGGCGCATGCAAGCTAATGTAACTGATGACTTATTTTAATGTTGCCAAGTCTACCATTACAACATTGAACAGATACACAATATCATTAGCCTGCATGATATTATATTAGCAATTTGGCTAAATCTGGCACATTTACAATAATTATTTATAATTGTTTACTATTATTATTTTTAACAAATGATGTTGAATATTGTGTATTGTCCCTGTTATTTAAGAAATCCAAATACAACAAGGGTTAGGGATAGCCTAACCCTAACCCAAATACAACAAGGGTTAGGTTTAGCCAAACCCAAATACAACAAGGGTTAGGTTTAGCCAAAGCCAAATACAACAAGGGTTAGCCAAAGCCTAACCCAAATACAAGTGTTAGCCTAACCCTAACCCAAATACAACAAGTGTTAGCCTAACCCTAACCCAAATACAACAAATTTTAGCCTAACCCAAACCCTAACCCAAATACAACAAGTGTTAGCCTAACCCTAACCCAAATACAACAAGGGATAGGGTTAGCCTAACCCAAATACAACAAGGGTTAGGTTTAGCCTAACCCAAATACAACAAGGGTTAGGTTTAGCCTAACCCTAAACCAAATACAACAAGGGATAGGGTTAGCCAAACCCTAACCCAAATACAACAAGTGTTAGCCTAACCCTAAGCCAAATACAACAAGTGTTGGCCTAACCCAAATACAAGTGTTAGGTTTAGCCTAACCCTAATACAACAAGGGTTAGGGTTAGCCTAACCCAAATACAACAAGGGTTAGGGTTAGCCTAACACAAATACAAGTGTTAGCCTAACCCTAACCCAAATAGGGTATAAAAGTTTAAGTTTATTTATATAGCCTTTTAATTTTTACTATAGTACATTACCTTAAACCAGCGTTACAGTGTTACACGCCTAAAGAGCAAGCCGACATTACAGTGGAAAAAAACAACTCCTTCTTAAGTTCATCCATCATCAACAGTACAGAACCCCCATGATAAGGTGTTTATTTTCAAAAATTAGAAAAACTATATCAGTTCAGTGAGGTAATCCTGGTCGGACTACAAAACCCCTAGCGCAACAGAAATTCAGGTCAATGGAAATTACATAGAGCATGGCTACAGAACATTGCATGGCTGGAGTCTAGTTGTCATTATTTTATAATAAAGAGAAGCTTTTACTAACCACTCTCACAAAAAAACCTTTCTTTTTAATCATTTTGTAATTGTGTGGACGGTAATACATTTAATGTTTTTACAGCGTTGTAGATCATGTAAAGTGGCTCTACAGTAACTTGACCTTTAGTGAATTTGTTACAATGCCCACTCCTAGGGAGGTTTGCGGGCTCTCAATTTTGTAAAAAATCTCTCCTATGCTAGAACGATAAGTTATTAATAGGTTAAAGATAGTTTTATAAACTCTAACAGGACGATTAGCAGCAGTTATCACATTTCCGGAGTGATTTTCTTTATTCTTTCTGCTTGGCTTTAATTAGTCAAGTACTGTTAAAAATGTGTGTGGTGTTGATTAGAATTAGAGCTCTTACCATTGCCTTGTAGATGATCTAACTGTAATAAAAAACATGAGAAAAGTTTTGATAAACTTGGGGATTGAAAATTAGTGAAAAGTAGCTTTAAAACAGAGGTTTTACATTTTTCTATGAAATAAATTAAAAAGGGCAGCACGGTGGCTTCCTTCCACAGTCCGAAAACATGGATTCCAGGTAAATTAAATGCTTTAAATCGCCCCGTATAGTGTGTGTTTGTGTGTGTGGATGTCTGAGTAAGTGTGTGCCCAGCACCCGAGATGTTCTCCCCTGGGTGGGCACCCCACCGCGACCCTAGTAATGGAATAAGTGGAAGATAGTGAATGAATAAATTAAAAATAAAGTTAAAGTCAATTACTTTTATCCAACTTATACGAGCGTGAAGATGTGGTGGGGTGGAGCCTGTTCATAGGGAGGCGGGAACGGAAGGCAGATATTGATATCAATAACACCTGCCATTCATTAACGTGTAGAATTAGGGTCAGAGTAATCTCAATTATTTTACCCTAATAATTTATTTTTGTACCACACGCAGAAGAAGAGATTATCAAACATTTTAAAGATTGGCAGGTGTTACCATTGACCTGATCTTTTTCCCTTCCTTGGCTAATATGCACAGACTCCGCCCAATCCCACCCTCGCAGCATAGATACGTTGGATTATAATAATTTTAAGAAAAAAAGTAGGTCAAAAGCAACTTATTATATACAATCCCATGCACTGTATATATAGATTAATGGCCTTTGATAGTGTTCAATGACATTCAATATCCCTCTGCCGTGCAGATTCCCATACCTGTGATTCTTTTACTGTGCTGTCAGATGTGTGATCAATTTTCATTGTGTCTTCACACGACGTATTGTTCTCCAACATGGCCTCATCCTAAAGACATACATATGAAAATTCCATGTTTATAATCCTAACGGTAAAACATAAAACAAATATTAATGTTCATAAACTTCAAAGTTTATACAGTAAAAGCACTGTTTTCGTTGTTTTCAGATATCACTGGATTCAGTCTTCATTGATTTTCTCTGTTAAAATTACATCTTTGTTTTCACTAGTTGCTTTGGATTTAATCTCATGTGATGTGGACAAATCTCATTGTCCCCATTAAGTTTTTCTTGTTAAGTAAATAGGACAACATAGCTCCAACATAGGACATAGTTTCCAGATCCAGCAGCCCATCAAAGAAAGAGAGCGGAAAGACGATCGAGGTGAAGAAGGAAATCATTAAATACACGAGAGTGGCATTAAAATCAGTGAAATTCACCACATGTACGAAAACTCCGGCTACGATAACTTCCATTGTGGCTAAAAAGGACGAGATAAAGAAGGATAATGTAGTGACAGGTGTTAATGCGCCAAAAAACTGAGACTGTGGATGACAAAATGTTATTATTAATTTGGATCAATAAAAAAACAGATGTGAGAAATGTGAATGCAATTCTGTTAAGCTTTCACTTACTATTTACATTAAAATACTATTGAGTATTTTAATATTTTTTTCAAAGAAATATAAAATATTGTATATATCATTTCTTTGTTCTGTTTTCAGTAATGCAACTCTACATTTATTTTCTATAAAATGGGTTTTTTTTGTATTTTGGAGTCTCTATAAATTAATTAATTGGATTACATAGATTTAAATGGAAATTGGTATCTCAGTTTTTGTTGATTTCAGATTCCACTGTACTTATTTCCATAAATAATTATACAAAAGCATTACACAGTGCATGTAATTTTAGGGTTAAGATGTTATGGTATGTGTTTTTAATTGTGTGAGGGGCAGTGAGTTGGTCTTTGTGTCTTACCAAAACCCAGGGGTGAGATAAGACCTCTTCTGCTGTGTACCGTGCACTCACATTCACCTGCAACATCTTTCCAATGAGATCCTGCAAATATAAACATGTGACAAGCTAAGCGGTGACCGCTCATTACCCTCATAATATAATTTCCACAGTTTGGTTTTACAGTGTTGGTATTAGACCTTGGCACTGTTGCTGATATTGTCCCAGTAAGGAGCAGGAAATTCAAGTCGACCACGTAAAATTTGCTCAAAAAGTTCCTCCTGCTGGTTCCTCTCACTCCGGAACGGAGGAAACCCACACAATAAGATATATGTGATGACACCTGCTGCCCAGATATCCACCTTTAAACCATAACTGTAATAAACACACACAGCAGAATAAGGTGAAGCAAATACATGTGAACTGGACAGTAAGCACACAACATCTCTTCCCAAAAAAAAAAGGTCTCGTCACTGCCGTCCTGTAACTGCGAACATTAAAGG